>CAUJNA010000493.1:0-95000 GCA_963377175.1 Effrenium voratum | reverse complement strand
CTTTTCCTCCCTAAGATCCTTTGCTTTGCCCCCTTTGAGATCCTTTCCCCCCTTCCCCCTAAGGCCTTTCTAGATCTTCTCACTTTTCCTCCCTAAGATCTTTTCCCCCCTTGCCTTGCTGAGATCCTTTCCCCACTTTTCCCCCTGAGGCCTTTTCCCCCCCTGAAATCTCCTCCCTTTTCCTCCCTAAGATCTTTTCCACCCTTTGCCTTTGAGATCCTTTCCCCCCTTTCCCGCCTAAGGCCTTTTTTTTCTCCCCGAGATCTTCTCCCTTTTCCTTCCTAAGATCTTTTCCCCCCTTTCCCTGTTGAGATCCTTTCCCCCCTTTCCCCCCTAAGGCCTTTCCCCCCTGAGATCTTCTCCCTTTTCCTCCCCAAGATCTTTTCCCCCGGTTGCCAGGTGCTTCTAGCCTTCACCCGTGCCCAGCCGGTTTCGCTCACGCAGGCGCTCGTGGGTTTTGCGTGCCTCGTGTTTCGCTTTTCGTTTTGGCGTTGCGTTTGGTTTCGGCGTGGCCGGCGTTGCCCGTTTTCGAGCTGGGCTGCTGTCGGTTGGTCGGCCTATTTCTAGTTTGGTCGGTTTCCCATGTCAATGCTGGCTCTCCAGGGATTCCGCAATTTCTATTGTTTCCCTCCTGTTTGTCATGTACGTTTCCCCCTTTTCTCTTTGGGTTCCAGCGGCTCAACAAGACCCTTCTAACGGGACACCCACAGGTTGTAACAATTGTTGGTTTTTTACACACGTTTAAAGGGGGGGTTGAATCCTTAAATCGCCCAACCCTGGAAGGTTTCCGCTTGACAACGCGCAGAATCTGCGCTGTTTTCCGACATTGGGTGGTCATGCTGGCAATGTATTGGTTGTTGATCTCTGAAATGAAATCTTGGTGGCTCCCAGCCATCCCCTTGGCTTTTTAGCCTTTTAGTGTTGAGTGGTAGTTTCCATTTAACATCATTTAACCCACCAAAAGTTAAACTTTTAGCGGGGGATCTGAGGGCAGCCCAGACATGATTGTGCGTTTACAGGTTCACGTCTGGACCTGGAGCACAAGCATACGTTTTGTGGGGTCGGGGAGAATCCCTGCGGCTGTCGGAACACTGTTGCTTTCAATTGAGTGAATTCACGGGTTGGCGCGAAAAAGAGGAATCAACCTGATATGACGGGTTGGCCCCTGAGTTTTAACCGCAAGCACTGCTTTTTGGTGTGCTTTTTGGGGACGTTGGACGAGTGAGTTGATAGATTTGAGCCACTGGCTCGAGATTAATTTCAACTCAATGGGTGCGGAATGCCGCCGTTTGTAAGATTTGTGAGGCACGGTTCTGGGTAGAGTAATACCTGGGTTTGAGTATGACTCATCTTGCTTTTGGAACCGTGAAACAAAGAATGGGAATATGGCCTTCTTTGCGCTTTGTTTCAAATCTTGTCTGATGTGGTGAATGTTTGGGACTGCAAAGAGAATGAAGTCTTTGGTGATAGGGGTTGGGAAGATATGCATTTCGTGACAGTCTCTCTATTGTCAGTGCTCGATCTTGCATGGCCTGTTGCCTCCGTTGTCAGGCTTACATGTTCCTTTACCAGCCAGCAAGCGGTGGGTATGTGTCAAGATTGGAATCGGACCCCCCCCCCTTTAGTTTGCCAGGCGTCTTAAACCAACCCCAAAAAGGGTACCAACTCAAAAAGCGCGTCGTCGCTTTTTGAGGTCGTCAAACCGCCCAGAAAATGAGTGGGTATGGGTCAGACTTAGTCACCAGGATATGGACCGCTTGTTTTAGTCCTTGGTTCCATTCACCAGGGCGACCCATTTGGGATACGTTTTCTTGACCCACAAAGGGATTTGGGGGGCTGAATTGATTTGCTAGTTGCTTCCTAACCACTCAAGGCCATTTCAACAGAGTCTCGCCCTTATTCCCAAAGTCTTTCAGCTGCATGACATGTATATCCCGGAATCCAAGCAAAGGACTTGGATGTTCAAATTATTTTGAACAGTATGCAAGTGTTGACCTGCAACTGTGGCGATTTCCCAATTCAGCTTGCTTGGGTCCAAAGATGTTTCCCAAGGCATGGCCATGATGAGAAAAGGGTGAACTTCCAGTTGGAGACCCACAAAGGCTTGGTTTTTCTTTTGTTGGTCGCCTTTGCGCCTGTGTGTCGAGCGTGTTCTTTTCTTGTAGACATTCACGGGTTGCGACTCAGTGAAGGTTCCAGTGGATTCCTACCTCCTGGATTTTCTGTTGTGTTTCCTCAGGCAGAAGAGAATCCCAACTAGAGCCCCCTCCCCCCCCTCAACCACTGCTTTTGGATGTAGTTGTTCGGGGGTTGCTGGAAGAAGAATTGCGAGTATTCCAAAAGAAGCCACCAAATTCCAAGACAACAAAGACACATCCAGGGGCAACAAGGCATCAGAAGAAACGGCAACACTGGACCAGTCCTCTATATCTACCCATGAGGTGTGCAGAATGTGCGAAACCCAGACGAACAAACCACCAAGTCAAAACAACCCATCAAAACACAACCCACAAGCAACCCAGCCACCAACGCAACAAACGACAAACCCAACCAAAAGCCCAGCAAACCGCCCAACCAACCAACAAAACCCACCAGAAAACTGCAAACAAACCGACTCGCCCCACACCAACGGCAACCTCCGCCGCGTGTCGCGGGAGGCGCTGCTTTCTGGTCAGTGGCGGCAGCTTCTGCCGCGAGTGCTGTGCTGCTGGAACCAGGAAGTTTTGGTTGGGTTCGGTGCGTTTGGTTCCTTACGTTTACGTTGAGAATAGTCACTTGGGGGCAGGGGGGTACCTTCCACGACAGGATGTTGGTTCCTTACTTTGAGAATTAGCGATTTGGGGGAGTCTCAAAATAGAATTGGCCCCCAAGAGTGGTGGGTTTCCTTTTGGCTTCCCTTTAATTTCGAGGGAAGGCAACAAAACCCACGACTTTTCCTTACTTTGAGAATAGTCACTTGGGGGCAGGGGGGGTACCTTCCACGACAGGATGTTGGTTCCTTACTTTGAGAATTAGCGATTTGGGGGAGTCTCAAAATAGAATTGGCCCCCAAGAGTGGTGGGTTTCCTTTTGGCTTCCCTTTAATTTCGAAAAGAGCAACAAAACCCACGACTTTTCCTTACTTTGAGAATAGTCACTTGGGGGCAGGGGGGGTACCTTCCACGACAGGATTTTGGTTCCTTACATTGAGAATTAGCGATTTGGGGGAGTCTCAAAATAGAATTGGCCCCCAAGAGTGGTGGGTTTCCTTTTGGCTTCCCATTCATTTTGAGGGAAGGCAACAAAACCCACGACTTTTCCTTACTTTGAGAATAGTCACTTGGGGGCAGGGGGGGTACCTTCCACGACAGGATTTTGGTTCCTTACTTTGAGAATTAGCGATTTGGGGGAGTCTCAAAATAGAATTGGCCCCCAAGAGTGGTGGGTTTCCTTTTGGCTTCCCTTTAATTTCGAAAGGCAACAAAACCCACGACTTTTCCTTACTTTGAGAATAGTCACTTGGGGGCAGGGGGGGTACCTTCCACGACAGGATTTTGGTTCCTTACTTTGAGAATTAGCGATTTGGGGGAGTCTCAAAATAGAATTGGCCCCCAAGAGTGGTGGGTTTCCTTTTGGCTTCCCTTTCATCTGACGACTTTTCCTTACTTTGAGAATAGTCACTTGCTTGGGGGCAGGGGGTGTACCTTCCACGACAAGATTTTGGTTCCTTACTTTGAGAATTAGCGATTTGGGGGAGTCTCAAAATAGAAAGTGGTGGGTTTCCTTTTGGCTTCCCTTTCAGAAATCCACGACTTTTCCTTACTTTGAGAATAGTCACTTGGGGGCAGGGGGGGTACCTTCCACGACAGGATTTTGGTTCCTTACTTTGAGAATTAGCGATTTGGGGGAGTCTCAAAATAGAATTGGCCCCCAAGAGTGGTGGGTTTCCTTTTGGCTTCCCTTTCATCTCGAGGGAAGGCAACAAAACCCACGACTTTTCCTTACTTTGAGAATAGTCACTTGGGGGCAGGGGGGTACCTTCCACGACAGGATTTTGGTTCCTTACTTTGAGAATTAGCGATTTGGGGGAGTCTCAAAATAGAATTGGCCCCCAAGAGTGGTGGGTTTCCTTTTGGCTTCCCTTTAATTTCGAAAGAGCAACAAAACCCACGACTTTTCCTTACTTTGAGAATGGTCACTTGGGGGCAGGGGGGGTACCTTCCACGACAGGATGTTGGTTCCTTACATTGAGAATTAGCGATTTGGGGGAGTCTCAAAATAGAATTGGCCCCCAAGAGTGGTGGGTTTCCTTTTGGCTTCCCATTCATTTTGAGGGAAGGCAACAAAACCCACGACTTTTCCTTACTTTGAGAATAGTCACTTGGGGGCAGGGGGGGTACCTTCCACGACAGGATTTTGGTTCCTTACTTTGAGAATTAGCGATTTGGGGGAGTCTCAAAATAGAATTGGCCCCCAAGAGTGGTGGGTTTCCTTTTGGCTTCCCTTTAATTTCGAAAGAGCAACAAAACCCACGACTTTTCCTTACTTTGAGAATGGTCACTTGGGGGCAGGGGGGGTACCTTCCACGACAGGATGTTGGTTCCTTACATTGAGAATTAGCGATTTGGGGGAGTCTCAAAATAGAATTGGCCCCCAAGAGTGGTGGGTTTCCTTTTGGCTTCCCTTTAATTTCGAAAAGAGCAACAAAACCCACGACGTTTCCTTACTTTGAGAATAGTCACTTGCTTGGGGGCAGGGGGTGTACCTTCCACGACAAGATTTTGGTTCCTTACTTTGAGAATTAGCGATTTGGGGGAGTCTCAAAATAGAATTGGCCCCCAAGAGTGGTGGGTTTCCTTTTGGCTTCCCTTTCATCTCGAGGGAAGGCAACAAAACCCACGACTTTTCCTTACTTTGAGAATAGTCACTTGCTTGGGGGCAGGGGGGGTACCTTCCACGACAGGATTTTGGTTCCTTACTTTGAGAATTAGCGATTTGGGGGAGTCTCAAAATAGAATTGGCCCCCAAGAGTGGTGGGTTTCCGTTTGGCTTCCCTTTCATCTCGAGGGAAGGCAACAAAACCCACGACTTTTCCTTACTTTGAGAATAGTCACTTGGGGGCAGGGGGGGTACCTTCCACGACAGGATGTTGGTTCCTTACTTTGAGAATTAGCGATTTGGGGGAGTCTCAAAATAGAATTGGCCCCCCAAGAGTGGTGGGTTTCCTTTTGGCTTCCCTTTAATTTCGAACATAGCAACAAAACCCACGACTTTTCCTTACTTTGAGAATAGTCACTTGGGGGCAGGGGGGGTACCTTCCACGACAAGATTTCAATGACAGCGGCGTGGTAGGAGCAATTTCTGTCATGGTATGGAAAGCTGTTGTGAAGTGTGGTTGGTGCACCCCCTCGATTTGGGGGAGTCTGAAAATAGGGTTGCCCCCAAAAGTGGTGGTTTTTCCTGTTGGCTTGCCTTTAAACCAGGTAAACATGAGAACCACACCCATTGAAAGAGGCCAATGTGAGGAAATGCTGGAATGCAGCAAAATAGATTGAACCAAAAACGGCTTCCCGGTTGAATTTCAAGAGCTGGACTCCCCTGAAAAGTGGCTGGACACAAATCACCGCCCGAAGGCCCCAGTGAAATTTCATGCCCAGTTTGAGCATCCTTTGAGAATTCCTGGCCTCCCTACACCTGCCATGAGAAGTGAAATGCCTGGAAGGATCTGTTTTGTAGTTTTAAAGGAACACCTGCGGGAAAACCACCATTTTGCGGGGACCTCTAAAAGAGGCACACTTATACATGGTGACATTTTGCAACAGTGGTAGTTTCCTCTGGGCACGCCAAGCATTGTTTTAGCCAAAGGCGGATATGCCCTTTGACGAATTCCATGGCTTAAGAGGGTTTGTCACTACCCTCAACCCACCGATGAAGCATGATTGGTGTATAGCCACAAGCCATATCGTTACATACCATCAACTTACATATTATAGTACATATGATTACACCACCTATATGTACTCGTGATCTACGGTACTATGTACTCATGGCTATGTACATATTACCATAGTAGCCATTGTGTTTCTTGCCACAAGCCATATTACGATCAACTCACATGTTAACCATATTTCATTTGGTGCATATTAACCATATTCATTACATATTAACCATTATTTGGTACATAGGTCGTCTCTCCGCCCTGAACGTCACTGAATGCCCCGCGGGGCTAAGATCCGAGGCTACCTCTCGCTGGCAGTCCTGGTGGGCGGGGCCGGGGGCCTCGATCCGGGTAAAAGCTGTGGATGGACGAAATCCATCGCACCACTTTGGAACAAGAAAATTATGACCATGGTTTGTTGGGAAATCATTCTAGGGTTTCTTAGGTGCAGGATTCCGCAACCATCCACAGTATGACCGGAAAGGCGGGGCTTGAGATTCGGGGTGGGACTATAGGACTCTAGGTGGGTGTGGCAACCAAAATGAAGCAGGGGCAAACCGCAGGTTTTGGCCACCATGTTTCCACTTACCAGGGTTCCATTGTGGATTTCCGTCTTTTTTGATCCACAGCCAGGTGTCGCTGCGGGTTGTTTCCCCCTTAAGGCCTTAACCAGCGACTCAGAAATTGGCTTGTATCGTGGCAGCACAATGGGGGACTAATGGAAACCCATGCTGCATCATGGGGGAATGTACCCATAGAGGCCGACCAGTCATTTTGATTTCGATTGTTCACACTCCAAGCACAGGAGTTGAACATCAGTCGCAGCTTGAACTTGCTTCGATTTTCATGTGCCATCTTGTCCCAAAAAGGACCCCTCTCAAACCCGATGCCCTAAAAGTGGATTCCTGATCTTCACCCAGACGGCGAGAAAAATATATCGCATCCCTGACAAATAATTTGGGAGTCAGGTGGGCTGGAAAAGGAGTCAGTGTTTGTTCCACCCAATCATTGCGAGGGTTCTTTTGCGCTCGAAGAAATTCCTGGACATTAAGCTGTTTGGGTTTGGAACATTCTAGAAGACAAAAAGTTTGGACTGTCTCTTGGCCCATCCACTCGTTCGGAAGTGAGGAGTACCCGGTAAACAAAAACAAGACTGTTTGCGTTCCCATAACTCCGGTTTTTTGGTTCTGTTCATTTTTCGTGGGGGGCTGCAAACAACAAAGTGTGTTGCTATACCAGCGGTTGCAAAGATCTAGCAAAGCTGTATTTCGGGAGTACACACATTTTTGAATGAATCGCCACGTTCATGCACTGTTTCACAGGTCACCCAACCATTGGGCCCTGTCAACCCCGACCCCCGACCCGCCCTGTCCATCTTGGAGGGTCCACACGGCCCTAAGGCGGGGCTTCATGTCTAGTCTGTGCGAGAAAAACATCCTCCAAGAAACAGAGAGGGTCTGAAGACCGGACGACCATCTTTCAGGTTGGAAGCCAAAAGGATCCGGGCACGGCGTCACCTATGTTGGAAACAGCCGCATTTGGACCGACTTGTGCAATTATTTTTGCCCCCCAAACCATGGAGGTGGTAAGATCAATGTATTCCCCTCGGCAGGACTTTGTTAAACTCACAAACGCCCTTCAGCGAATCAACCTGCATTTTTACGGCGCGCTCACCTGAAAGTAAAGCGGAGCTCGCTCACCACGGAAAAGATATCCTTCTCTTGGGGATCCACTTCTTATTTCAGGTTTTGGGACATATTGTAAAATGTTCTAAGAATGTTGGTAAGGCACCAACTTCAACTGATAGGTGCAGATGTTTGCCTTTTTTTTTGTTTTATGTACAATGGCTTAGGGTAGACCAGTTCTACCATGCCAATGTTAGTTCCCATGTTGATACTCTAGCATGTTACTTTGAACACACCAATAACCAATACGCATCGTAGTGCCCTACGTTTTATTCCCTTTTATACCCCAGTTGCCCAGGTTTTTTCAGCATTTTTTTGGGGAAGGGTTCCGATTCCTTTAAAGTCAACGAACCAAAAAGGATTCCAATTGTTTCCCATGGACATCCAGGCATCTGAGATACCCAACATGTTCCGTAAAACAAACCAACACACGCTTTTGCCGAGTTGTCCCATCGGAATGCCCACCATTTGGTTACAGAGGTGCATTTTGCTTGGATGTTAGGACTTTAACTTTTTGCCAACTCATGGGTTTTCCGTATTAAACCACTAAAACTTAGTCACTTTTAGCAGGGGAGCAGGAAGCAACCGAGCATTCCTGTATGATTATTTTGCTGAGGTCCGCCCAAACCTGCAACCGCCCGCTGTCAAATGCTACAAAACTCATTGGAGACCCGGAAAAACTAGACCAAGGGTTACTGTTTCAAACCTCTCCGTGTTGATCCCGTGGGGCCAATTCGGCAAGCAAAAACCGGACGGCACTTCGCAGGATTGCAACCCGTGGATCAGAACTGACCAACTCCCTCTCCGCTCCAAGCTCGCCGAGGCCATCTTCTGCCTCCTGGCAGTCATTGCGCTGGCGCCCACCAGGCGCCGAGAAAAAAGAAAGAAAGAAAAAAACGGGCCGTGCAACCAGGGGGTTGTCACAACGTGGTTTGTTTCATTTTTGACTGGCTGGTGGTTCTTTGGGCTTGTTGGTTGGCAGTTTTCGTGGGTTGTTTTGAGTTGTTTGTTATTGTTGGTTGGTTGGTTGATTTGTTGCTTTGATCTGTTGGTTGCTTTGATTTGTTCGTTGCTTGCTTGCTTGCTTGCTTGCTTGCTTGCTTGCTTGCTTGCTTGGTTGGTTGGTTGGTTGGTTTGGTTTGTTTGTTTGTTTGGTTGGTTGGTTGGTTGGTTGGTTGGTTGTGTCTGCAGTTTGAACACAACAAACCGGCGATGTCTCCAAGTTATTGTTGATGTGATAGTTATTGAGTTGGGTGGTGGATTAAATAAAGTGAGGGTCACAGTTCTCGCTACTAGTTTACTCCTATGTCATGGCTATGTTTTGACGCACCCCACAACGTCATGATTTACACCCGTCTAGTACCACATGTTGTTGACTGCTAAGGCCCAGGTGCCTCCCTTGAAAACGGGCCCGACTCGCATGTGTTTGGGCTGCGGGTTTTGTTAACATCATCCAGCAGACATGTGTGTTGTTAGATTGGTGTCCCTTCAACATGAACAGCAAAGATGTTGTTTGGTGGGTGGGTCTCCTTCAACATCAACCGAGAACCACGCTAGCTGGGAATCCATTGCACATGAACCAAGATGGGGAACGTTTGGGTGGATTGCATGGGTGGCTGGGTACCCGGTTCTTGGATGGCTTTAAAAAGACACCAAAAGGAAACCCACAATTTGTGTGGGGTCCAACCTAAAACGACACCCACATCTTGAACACGAAGTCCCGTATCCACTTCGGAAACGCAGGACGCTCGCCTTTGCCCCCTCGGGCGCCATCCTAAGCAGCGGCGGCTTTGAGTTTGCTGCAGCGGCGCGCACAGCGCAGAGGCTCAATCGAGCCGGTTTCCACATGGGGCTTGATACTCCCTTCGGCCCCGCGTCCCAGGGTTAGCTTTCCCATTTAGAGGACCCAGGCAAGGAGCTTTTGATGAACCCCTTAGAGCCCGCGCCCATAGCAATCACTGCTGTTTGGACAGTGACAAGCGCATTTTGGACGTGGTTGAAAAACAGTTTGGGGCGTGCGGGCAGGGCCACATGCATCTATCTCCGATCGATTTGGTCGTCCGGAGAAGTGTCTGCCAAAGCCGAGCGAAGGCTATTTTGGGACATGGGGGTCCTCTCATACGCAACGATTAATTGATACTTGTTCAACGTGTCTGTTGTTTTTGAGGTACCCTTCTTGGATAGTGTTGAATGGAAACCTAAAGAAAACCACTCATTTCGGGTTCTTTCCTGTTTTGAGACAAGCCATATTTGCTTAGGGGCGTGCCATGGGGCACACGAGCTGCTCTCATACCATAAGCAAATCGTTGGGCAACCCGCGCAACATGGGTGTGTGCTCTTAAGGGGTACCGTTTTCAGGTAGGGTTAAGGCAACCAAAAGGACCCCCCCCATGATACAATCTGGCCAACATAATTACGTACGGACCCCATCAAGCACCATGGAACCAGTTTCCGCGCTCTCGGAAGACCCGCCGAACAGAGACCCCACCGCTATGTGGGTTCTCCGCTTGTCTTCGGACTACACATCCCATGACTGAATTGTCTCAAGCAAAGATGCACTAAAACCTACTCAAGACCATTGCCAAAAGAGGACAACTCGCAGGCAGTCACAGCCTTTGTCCACCTTGCGGATCCTGCCAGTAGGTTGTGCGGCCCTTTGGAAGTGGATACCTCCCCGCGAACTTCGGTGTGTCTGCGTGCGTGTTGAAACAAGACATGTCAATCAGATCAAAATGATGCCGCGCAAAACACATCGGGCAGCGAATTTGTGAATCAGATGAAAGGGTTTATACAAACACGAACTGCATCATGTTCGCGCTTGCAATTTAGCTGGGTGTTTCATGTACATGTTTTCTTTGTTTGTTTTGCGGCGCCCGCGTAAGCAAGCTTGGGATGCTTCAACATGGGCTGAAATATGGTTTGAAGCTGTTTGGTTTTGCTGTGAGTGAGGCTACGAGGGAGAGTGGCTACATGGTACAGCGATGGTATTTTTGCATCGATGCGTCGTGCGGGGCAAGCTTCAGGGTAGAGTTGGGCGGATCTTCGTATGGCCACTTTGCTCATCCGGTATCAAAGCGAATGGAATTCTGCAACATAAGCATCGGGTCAACAAGCCATTCCTATGGTCAAATGTTGAATAAGTCCAGAAACTTGGAGTAGTCCACTCACTCCCTGAGTTTCTGGATGTTGGTCACTTTTTGGGCTCGGACCATTTTAGTGGCTTAGACAAAAAGTTCCTGGACGTTTTTTCGGCCAATCCACCACCAAAAGGGACATTGTCCGGAAGTTCGAGGGAGGGAGTCACGTTGGGTGCGGGGTCCAAAGGCCGTTTTTTGAGAGAATGGCCGTCCTTTGGTTTCCCTTTAAACCACCCAAAGCAAAGCAAGGGGCACGGAGGTGCCTCAAAACAAGACAGGCCCACCTCGTTTCTCTGGGGGTTACGAAAAATCCGCTGCCCGGCGCTGAGCGCGTTTCACCGCTTCACCGCTTCCTCCCGGCGAGCTACGCCCGCCACGCCCGCACGTGCGGCAGGCGGGCGCTGTGGGACTTGCCCAGCCTCAGCTTCCAGGAGCTGCGCCAGGCGGCCGATGTTTCGGGTGCCGCTGGCCGGGTGGCCGGCGGAGGCGAGGGAAAGAAGTGGTTTGGTTCAAGGGCTTCAGCAATGAAAACAAAGGCATATCCAGCCACTCACACAGACACGCACGCAGAGGGAAGAGAGGTTTCGCCTGTTGAGCCATGGGGAATCCGAGTTTGAGAAGCCATGCATGATGGATTGAAGATCCAGTGCGAGCACGTGCCCTTTCATAGGGCTGTATCCGTTCCTTCATTTGGGGGTTGATCAGAAGGGTTTCGGTCAAGCGTTTCGGTCAAGCCTCGGTTTACTCAGTGGTTTCCTCCAAAGGCCGCGTTGTATAGTTTGTTCGTTCGTTCGTTCGCGTCTTTGGGTGCAACGGGGTGGCCCCGGTTTGGGTTTTGGGGGGTGAAATCCTACGTGCACCTTTTCAGCTCCGGGTGTAGAAGCCCACGGAAAATCCCCAGTTGTGGTTCAAGATTCCCAGAGAGGATGTAATCACTCACAAACGCCCCAAGCGAATCCTCCGGATGTAACCATTTGGTTTTCCTGGTTTGGCCCAAAGATGTCAGGGTTCCAAAAGGCCAAATGTCTTTTAGATTCCAGGTCCAAACTGGGCAAGTGAGGGCGCAAACAGCCCCGAAATTGGGTTTCCTAAAACAACATCGCACGCACGCACGCATGCACGCACCCACCCACACCCACACCACACCCACACCCACACAGACACACAGACACACAGACACACAGACACACAGACACACAGACACACAGACACACAGACACACAGACACACAGACACACAGACACACAGACACACAGACACACAGACACACAGACACACAGACACACAGACACACAGACACACAGACACACAGACACACAGACACACAGACACACAGACACACAGACACACAGACACAC
This sequence comes from Effrenium voratum, assembly GCA_963377175.1. Lineage (NCBI taxonomy): Eukaryota > Dinophyceae > Suessiales > Symbiodiniaceae > Effrenium > Effrenium voratum. The sequence goes on along the minus strand of CAUJNA010000493.1, from coordinate 82,903 downwards.
AGACACACAGACACACAAACACACAGACACACAAACACACAAACACACAAAAACACAAACACACAAAAACACAAAAACACAAAAACACAAAAACACAAAAACACAAAAACACAAAAGCACAAAAACACAAAAACACAAACACACAAACACACAAACACACAAACACACAAACACACAAACACAAACACACAAACACAAAAACACAAAAAACACAAAACCACAAAAAACACAAAAACACAAAAACACAAAAAACACAAAAACACAAAAACACAAAACACAAAAACACAAAAACACAAAAGCACAAAAACAAACACACAAACACAAAACAAACACAAAAACACAAAAACACAAAAACACAGAAACACAAAACAACAAAACACACAAACACACAAACACACAAACACAAACACACAAAAACACAAAAACACAAAACCACAAAACCACAAAACACACAAACACACACACACACACACACACACACACACACACACACACACACACACACACACACACACACACACACACACACACACACACACACACACACACACACACACACACACACAGACACACAGACACACAGACACACACACACAGACACACAGACACACAGACACACAGACACACAGACACACAGACACACAGACACACACACAGACACACAGACACACAGACACACAGACACACAGACACACAGACACACAGACACAGACACACAGACACACAGACACACAGACACACAGACACACAGACACACAGACACACAGACACACAGACACACAGACACACAGACACACAGACACACAGACACACAGACACACAGACACACAGACACACAGACACACAGACACACAGACACACAGACACACAGACACACAGACACACAGACACACAGACACACAGACACACAGACACACAGACACACAGACACCCAGACACACAGACACCCAGACACACAGACACACAGACACACAGACACACAGACACACAGACACACAGACACACAGACACACAGACACACAGACACACAGACACACAGACACACAGACACACAGACACACAGACACACAGACACACAGACACACAGACACACAGACACACAGACACACAGACACACAGACACACAGACACACAGACACACAGACACACAGACACACAGACACACAGACACACAGACACACAGACACACAGACACACAGACACACAGACACACAGACACACAGACACACAGACACACAGACACACAGACACACAGACACACAGACACACAGACACACAGACACACAGACACACAGACACACAGACACACAGACACACAGACACACAGACACACAGACACACAGACACACAGACACACAGACACACAGACACACAGACACACAGACACACAGACACACAGACACACAGACACACAGACACACAGACACACAGACACACAGACACACAGACACACAGACACACAGACACACAGACACACAGACACACAGACACACAGACACAGACACACACGCAGACACAGACACACAGACACACAGACACACAGACACACAGACACAGACACAGACACACAGACACGCAGACACGCAGACACGCAGACACGCAGACACAGACACGCAGACACACAGACACACAGACACACAGACACACAGACACACAGACACACAGACACACAGACACACACACACACACACACACACACGTTAAAGCCCTTCAGAAGGGCCCTCAAGAGAGATGCTTCCGGCTTCCAGAAACTCCTTCGCGCCCGGGTCCCAACAACTGCTCTACGGGCAGTACTTGTGATTTTGGGACAGCAAAAGCGGTGGTTGGGGGGGTGTCGGTTGGTTACCCTTTGGACTTGCTTCTCACCTGCCAAAAACCATCTCTCCTCACAAGGCGTGCAAAAAAACCCACCGGAGGCTCCAAGGTTTTGGGGAGTCGTGGTTTCAGAAGACTCCCAGAACAACCATGGCCCGGAGACCCCCCTCTGCTTCCTGGACTATTCTTTACATAGTCTCAACCATTTTAAAAGCGAAAAGCTTAAAAAGTAATGTCCCTAGACTATTCTTGTAATGGTTTTTGGAAGCGGTCCCATTTTGGGGTGTCGAGGGAATCGCCAGGTGGAGCAGGTGCTCTTCGAGTCGCGAGGGCTCCACGCGCTGAACGTGGCCAGCTGCGCCAAGGCGGAGGCACCGGTTTCCGCTCCCCGCGGCCGGAAAAGCGGGGTGTCCAACGGGCTCCTTAGGGCCCGGGAAAGGACGGGGGGAGGTGACCTTTAAGGAACCATTTGAAGCGTTTGAAGCATGTTCCACCAAGGGAAACCACCATTTAGAAGGCGATGTTTAGGTGTATAATGTAAGGATCCCTGCCACTCCACCCCTTAAAATGGGGAATTCGGACACGCGGGTGAGCCCTCTCCGTCCTTGCCCAGAAGGTTTCTCATTCAAACGGTTTGGGGAGGCCAAACTTGATTTAAGGCCGTGCTGCTGGCCTTACACACAAAAACACAACAACTGTGCCCATAGGGGTCCCACAAATATATTTGCCATTGGCCAATTGCCCATAAGGTTCAGGAGCCTTGGAAGGTTGGCCCACAAGAAAATCGAACATTCCAAGATGGTACGGTCAGATTCTGTTTCATATTTGTTCTACCCGGAAAAAAAGTCATCCCGTAAGCTTACGGAGAGCGCTCCGTGTTCCAGTTTGTTTTGTGTTGTTTCTCTTCGGGCGCCGGAGGCTTTCCTCGAACACCCCGCCAGCAACTGTTTCTTCCAATGCTCAGAGTCGAAGCTCGGGCACTTGGAGGGAGTCAACACTTCCAGCCACAGGTGCGCCCGCTGAAGAATTCTTGAAGCATGGTTCTGTCAATGCCGGGTTTTGAGTGTGACTCAAGTACTGTCCTCACTTCCTGAGAATTTGGACTTTAGTCACTTTTTGGGCTTGGACCATTTGAGAGGCTTAAACGCGAAAAAAAGAGTTCGGTGACTTCTTTTGGGCCATGTCCAAAACACGGTGGTGGGGGGTTGGGGATGGTTGGAATGGTGGGGTCTGGGGGTTCGGGAGGACGGCTCTGTGCAGCTCAAGTCGGCCACTTCGGCGCTGCGCCGGGGGCCTAAAAGCATGAGGCCATGGGAAGTGAAACTGATCAAGGAGGATTGGTGCCAGAGAGGGCCAAAGAACGCGTAAAAAAGGACGGTTTTTTTTGTTTGTTTTGTTTTTCTTTCCCCTTTAAGCCAGCCCCAAAATTGCCCAAGTTGCGCATGACTATAGGGGAGCTGGATGTGAATTCATAAGCTCAAAGCAGTCTATTCAACTCTGCTGGGTGTCCAGCACAGCTGGCAGGCTACCCTTTTCGGGTTTAAAAGGAAAGCCAGACGGAAAGTGAAACATAGGCGGGTCTCTTATGGGTAGACACCATGTCTTTCAGAGGCTGTGTGTGTTTGTGTTTGTGTGTGTTTTTTGTTGTGGGGGGTGGGGTGGCCTTTTTGGGGTTGGTTTCACGGGCAAAGGTAAGAGGGGCTTGTGAACAAGACGCCCTTTGCTGCTTCAGGTGAAACCTCGCATTCCCCCAGCAGAAATGGCGGCAGGTCCACGGTCCGTTTTGACACAAACCCATGTATTTGGGTCAAGGACTTCATGTCCATGGCGAGCCAGAAGGACCCTTTTCGTGAGCAAGGGTTGCCCATTCAAGTAGGTGGGCGGATGAACTCGGAAAGAGGGAATATGTCTATTCTGTAGAACGTGATTGTACATAATATAGTTTTGCATGTATCATGTACGCATAGGGTTAGGAGCCCCTAACTCCTACAGTGAAACACCATGTCACCTGAGGCGTATCACATGGAGGGCGACGTTTGGCCGAGATTTTGACTTTCCTAGATATTTCAACTGCCACGAGAGTATAGGCCTGAACTCCTCAACAACTGCTTTCTGGACATGGACCTAGACGAAGCAACCGCAGGGTGCAGCGGGTTTCCTTTGTTCTCTCGTTTCTCCATAGCAGTTTCCTAAAACCCCTGGTTCTAGGTTCTGCCCGGTCTTTTGGAGTTATAGGCCTAACTCTTCACAATGATCTTTGCAGAACCAGACGCTGCCAGCACCCCGCCCCCCAACTGCTTTTTGGTAACCGTACCCCCCCCTTCCCGGCACTGCTTTTTGGTACCCAAACCAGGCAAATTTGGCGGTCGAAAACCAGCCAAGCCAAAACTTGTGCGTCCATGCCAAGCCAACCAGCCACGAAGCCAACCCTTTTTTTGCGCCGGCTGGGTGTTGAAGGCGTGGCGCCGGACGGCAGAGGCTTCCTCCAGCTCCCGAAAGCCGCGGAGGCGCTGTGTTGCGCGCTGCGTCTTAGGCGAGAGGTCTGGCAAAAGACGTGGAGACACCAAAAAACCTTGGGGGGGGGGGTGTTTTTTGAGATCTCCCTGCTTAGTGTTGTTGAGATTACCCTTTTTGGTGTTGTAAAAGGACATCAGCTGCCTTGTTGAAGCAACCTGAAACAGCACCAACTTGTGGAGTTTCCCATCAACACGGGCACCGGACCAAGCGCTTCTTCTTCAGGCCGCGTGGATTCCGTCGAAGTAGCCTTTGTAAGTTGGACGGGGAAACCAAGCAAAACCCAACCACCACACGTGGGGGTCCTTTTTAGGCTAGTTTGGTGAAACATGGATGGGTTTAGATGGGGTTTATGCCAACCATAGGGAAGCCCAGCAAGGCCCAGAAAACTTGGGTTCCATGGCCTATGAAGCAAGCCCAACTCCCCTTTAGGGAATTTGGAGTCTGAAAGCACTTGTGGCCTTGGACCGGGAACAGGTCCCAAATCGTTCTTCGACCAGGGTGAGAAGTTTTGGCTGGGGTCTCAAAGTTCTCGAGGGGGTAGATATCCTGTTTTTCTTTTTGTTGGTCAGAACATGTTTCCCTGAGCGTGCGCTTTTTCATGAAACCCAACATCTGGACGCTAAACTGGAAGACTGCGCATCGCATCTGCCCGCGTCCGCATCTGGGACATGTTCAAGAATTCAAAGCTTTCCACAAACAGTGCAGACGCAATGGGGATGGGGAGTGGTTCCGGGCGGGGGGGGTCCCACAACAAGTTAATTTTAGGTGGGGAGTCTGAAAAGCACTTTTGGGTGTTCCTTTTCAGCACAGGTTGCCTTTTCGGTTTCCAGGTGTCCAAAACAGACATACCCAGAACAAATCCATGGAGTGAAAGTGAAATGTGAGATTCTGAAGGGTTGCAAGTGAAAAGAGAGAGCGCTCTTCCCGAGCGAGCTGCTTGGCGCCCTTTTTGACAGCTCGAGAGAGAATGAGATTGCGACTTGTTTGGCGCTGATGGAAACCACCCGAGTCCAAACCACTGCTTTGTGAAGAGTACGGCAAAGGGGAGTTTGGACATGGTTGAAAAAGCAGCAGTTAGGGGCTGCTGGCAGTGGCACCCACGTTGTTGGTGGTCTTTCGGGATTGCCTACCCTCTTCCATGCTTCCATGCAAGTGGCGCCTGCCCCCCAAAAGCCCGTGGCTCTTGAAACTGAGTTCTCGATTCCATCCATGGGTTGTGTGGCCGGATTGGATAGGTCAATTGATACCGGGCTACGTTTCGTTTCAAAGTACCCCGCCTTTAACCCCTACTCTACAGTACTTGCAAACCGAAACATGCTTTCACTTATGTACGGCGTGCAACTCTATGTTATGGGCGAATCAAGGTCTAATGAGTCTTATTTTGGCAAGCCTAAACCCCCCCCCCCCTCCGTCAGCGGCCTCCCCCAACTGAGGCCTTGTTTTGGCCCAAGCGGCTTACTTCAGGTCTCCATGTTGATCGATTGAGAGGGCCTAAGCAATCGAGCCGAATGCAGCGTGGTTGTATGACCAAAGTCAGGCTAGAAGTTCAACCCTTGTGTACTGAATCTCCTCACCAACAAAGCCAACTTTGCCAAGCCAACCAGATCTTGGGGGCACCCATCGTTTTCGTGCCTTGTAGATAGGTTCACCGCTGGTGGGTTCCCGTAAAATATTGGACACTGGCGAGGCAAGTTGGGGCCCAGGGAACCCCGGAGGCAAACCCATTCTCTCCTTTTTTGGTGGGGGGAAGTCCTTCAAAAAAAAACGGGACCGCAGCCGGGTGAACTCACGTCAACATAGTTCGGTCCGAATAGGGGTTCTTCACATGGACTTAGCTCTCTCAGTTTGGTGTGGTAGTTCGTGTCCCCAAACGGACCTCCCCAAGAACTAGCTGCTGCAAGTATACCCATATATATACCCATTAAGTTACCAAAACCCAAAAATGAACACGTAGATCCTGCTGACGTTGCTCGAGTTTTAGGTCTGGTTGAAGCGTTCGATGGATTCGAATGACTCATATTGGCTCGTTCATGTCCCGACGTCCATCTATCTTGGTGACTCCCGGCCATCCGGTCCCTTAGCTTGTTAGATGTGTTTAGTTCTTCTTAGTTGGTTTCGTGGTTGGGTTTCCGTATTTAAGCCGCAAAAAGTTCAACTTTTTAGTCGGGGTGTTCGTATTTAACTCACTAAAAGCTGGTTTAGTTTAGTGGTTGGGTTGCCAGGGGATCTGAAACCGGGCAGCGATTCTTAGATCGCCAGGTCTTCCTTGAGGAGATGGAGCAGCTGCGATCCCTCCCAGGCTGGAGCGCTTTCGCCGAGAGGGTTGTAGCGTTTGAAGGCTTCACCTTTTGACCTTTTGGTTTGGGATTCGGGACATCCGTATCTTTCATTTGCTTATATGTATGTATATCAGTTAAATAGATGTAATGAACTAGCTCTAAAGCCAGTTAGCTAGTTAATTGGCTAATCAGTTAGTCATCTATTTAGCTGCCTAGTTAGTTAGATACTACTGAAGGTATTCCCCGAATATTCCCCTTCCTTGACTAGTTAAATATTTGGGGAACACTAGGGGGCTAGTGAGGAAACACTAGGGCTAAAGGAGTACTAGGCCAATACTATGGGAATACTAGGGCAATACTAGGTACATACTCAGGGAATACTAGGGCAATATTAAAGGTGAATACTAGGATAGTATGTGGGAATACTGAGGGAATACTAGGGGTATACTCTCAAGCTCAACCTGTCTGACTTCTCTCAGGCTTCCTGACTAGGGCAATACTGGGGCACTACTAGGGAAGTACTAGGGGAATACTAAAGGTGAATACTGGACGAATTCTAGGAGAATATTGAGAGAATACTAGGGGTATACCACGAGATACTTAAGGAGTACCAGGGCAATACTAAAGGTATTCCCCTAGTAATTCCATCCCTCTAGCAGGGGAAATAGCAAGGGAATACTATGGGGTAGTGTGGACATACTAGGGGTATACTAAGAGACTACTAAATTAACTGAATACTAGGGCAATAATAGGGGAATACTAGGGCAATCATACGGCAATACTAAGGAAATACTCAGGGAATACTAGGGCGATATTAAAGGTGAACACTAGGAGAATACTAGGGGAAGTCTGAGGGAATACTAGGGGTATACCAAGATAATATTTAAGGAATACTAGGGCAATACTGAAGGTATTCCCCTAGTATTCCCCTTCTCTTACTAGGAAATACTCGGGGCATACCAAGAGAATACTAAAGGAATATTAGGGCAAATACTCGGGAAATACTCAAGGAAGACTAGGGGAATACTAAAGGAACATACTAGGAGAATGCTAGGGGAATCCTGACAAATACGAGGGGTATACTCTCGGGCTCAGTTTGTTTGACCTCTCAGGTTTCCTGGCTAGGGCACTAGGGGAATACCAGGGCAATACTAGGGGAGTACTCAGAAAATACTAGGTGAGTAATAAAGGTGAATGCTAGGGGAGAACTGAAGAAAAACATGAACTAGACACCGATTATCCCGAAAGCGAATATGAGAAAGGTAATGCAATAATGTTATGGTATATCTATGATATTATTCATGTTCACTGTTTCTCTCTCTCTCTCTCTCTTTACCTTTATATTTATCTTTCTCTTTCTCTTTCTCTCTCCCTCTCTCTTTTTCTCTCTTTCTTTCTCTTTCTCTTGCTCTCTCTCTCTCTCTCTTTCTCTCTTTCTCTCTTTCTCGCGCTCTCTCTCTCTCTCTCTCCTTCTCTCGCTCTCTCTCTCTCTCTCTTTTTTTTTTCTCTCTCTCTCTCTCTCTCTCTGTCTCTGTCTCTTTCTCTTTCTCTCTCTCGCTCTCTCTCTGTCTCTCTCCCTCTCTCTCTCTCTCTGTCTCTTTCTCTTTCTCTTTCTCTTTCTCTCTCTCTCTCTCTCTCTTTTTCTTTCTCTTTATCTTTCTTTATCTTTCTTTATCTTTCTCTTGCTCTCTCCTTCTCTCGCTCTCTCTCTCTGTCTCTCCTTCTCTTTCTCTTTCTCTTTCTCTTTCTCTTTCTCTTTCTCTTGCTCTCTCTCTCTCTCCCTCATTCTTTCTCTTTCTCTTGTTCTCTCCTTCTCTCGCTCTCTCTCTCTTTCTCTCTTTCTCTTTCTCTTTCTCTTTCGGTTTGTCTCCCTCCCTTTCTCCTTCTCCTTCTGTCTCTTTCTCTCCCTTTTTTGCAAGCCGGAGTTGCGGGAGTGTACTTCGCGTACTACTTTTCTACTTAAAATTTGCGATTCTCAGGCCGGAGATGCGGGAGCGTACTTTGCATACTACTTTTCTACTTAAAACTTGCATTCTCAGGCCGGAGCTGCGGGAGCGTGCTTCGCGTACTACTTTTGTACTTAAGTTTTGCGAAAACCACAGCGAGAGCGATCCGACACGCACAAATCTCCGCAGAGGGTTCGTCGGCGAGCTTTGAAATTCGCACGGCGCCACAGCGAGAGCGATTCGACACGCACAATCTCCGCAGAGGGTTCGTCGGCCACGTAAAAAAAATCGCACGGCGCCACAGCGAGAGCGATCCGACACGCACAATCTCCGCAGAGGGTTCGTCGGCCACGTAGAAAATTCGCACGGCGCCACAGCGAGAGCGATTCGACACGCACAATCTCCGCAGAGGGTTCGTCGGCCACGTAAAACAAGAGGAGCCCGGGAACCCAAAAGCAAACCAGCCTCACTCCCCATGGCATGTGGATCCCGTTGTTTTCCGGCTCAAGGGTCCGAAGGCAAACCAAGATTTAAGTTGTTAACAGTTGGGAAATCAACCCCAAAAACAGATGAAGAAGGGGAGCAACCGCGACTCAAGCCGGATTGGCAGCCAGCAGCCTGTGCTCTGACCAAGCACAGAGGAAGGCCCGCACTACATGGAAGGCACGAAGTCATCTGATTCATCATGAAGAACCAATCGCAGAAATCCGAAAATGGATCCGCACATATACCACTCCCAAATTGGAAGCAAGGCATAAGCTCGCTCTACACCCATCTGAGCTCGTGTTTGTGGCCGCGCAGCAAACAGTGCAAAGTGCGAATACGGACCATGATTGATGCCTCGGCTTTCGGGGAAGACTCCCCTTTAAGCTTGCATAAGTGAATGTGTGGCGGTTGTTAGCCGGAGGCCGCCGAAGTTGCAAGACCCTCAGTGTTTGGTGAAGGTGGTTGTACCCCTCACCCAAGTTCAGATCGAGAACCTGTTGAAATTAATAACGGCCTGAGCTTTGCAACGGACAAGGTTGGGAGCGAGAATCTTGCAAATTCTTGCATTTGCTTGTGTCATGTTGGGCTGGCGTGGCAATTTACAGGCGCCGCTTCCAAAAGCCGTGCTGCAGCAAGGAATTGGGAATTACTGCAGGCCAAGAGGCTTGCCCAAGGCTGGGAGTGCGCGCAGGGCAGGGGCAGCAGGGTACAACCACTCTGCAGGCGCCTGGGGAGGGGGGGGGGGGCAGGGCGGCTCGAAAATTGCTTTTCCCAAGTCTCAGAAGGCCAGCTTTGCCCATCAATCTTTGACAACTTGAGATGTCGCACGTGCCGACTTGCAAGACAATCAGCTCCACAGTAAGTGAAGGTGGTTGTACCCCTCACTCATACTTCTATTGCGAAACGGTAGCTGGAGAAGGCCAAGACGGCCCTGTCTTAGTTTGGTGGTATGTTGGTATGGCTCGTAGGCACATTCTTTAGATGCGCGTTTCCCCCCTGGCCCGCCTGCTGCCCTGGCAGGACTTGAGGAGCAGCTGGCGGATCGAGATCAGGATCTGGTTGGAGGAAAGTGGGCAAGGAGCAGTTTCCTTCAAGCACTTTGCTTGCTGTTGCTGGCTGTTTTCACACACACACGTTTCTCATGTGAGATATGTGTTCTTAACCGAGCATAGGCGCTCACAGTCACATGGAGAGTTTTTTTGGAATCCCCCAACTCCCCCCAACTTACCGACGCCCCCTTCGGTAAATTAGGGCTTTTGTATTAATTTTGCCCCTTCGGAACATTCTGCCACTGTTTAGTTTTCAGAGTCAAGCAGCCCCTGCAGGACCTCGATGCTGGCAGCGCTGCTCTGGCGCGTTTGGCTGAGTTTTCTGGGATTATTCAATGTCGTGTTGCTCCTGCCGTGCCCCCTCACGTGACCTAAGCAGCTTATTGTGGAGACCATGAGGTCTACTTATTGTCTAGGCCTTCAGTCAGGCCTTAAACGGCCAGGCGGAGCGAGCAGTTGACTTTGCCAAGGGGCAAAAAATCAACGTCTTGCTGGGCGCGCTGTGCGGTTGCAAGCGTGCTAAGTTCAACTGACGGTTGTGCTTGAAGTTGCTTGTGGTTCAACACTAAGGGGCGAACGTAAGTCGCCAACATGAACACCTTTGCTTAAATGCGGCCTGCAGGATGTAGCAAGTTGGTTGTGTCATTGCCGCATTGGCACCAGGGCGGGTTGGTCGGCTTGAAGTTGGTTTGCTGCACACTGCTCAAAAAATGGGCGGCCCACGCAGCATTGCAGTCGATTCGCTGCCATGAGCGGCTGGGGCTGGTCATCTTGGTCTAGGTGGTGGCGCGGCTGGGACGGCGACGGGTGGCAGTGGCAGGATGAAGGAGCAGGCAGGCGCGGACGCTGGCAGAATGAAGGTGACGAGGCAGACGAGTCCCGCCGCAAGGCGGCCAGACGAGTTCCGGAGCAAGGCGCGTGGCAGCAAGACTTTCCTGACGACGAGTTTGTCTACGGCTGCGTCCCGCTTGCGCTCACAGACCTTCCTCCGGGCCAGCATTACCAAGAGGTGCGAACCCAAATTGAGGACCTGGGCTGCATGATAAAGGTGAAGAAAAAGAAACAGCCGCACCTCTCCAGAGTCACGGTGAAAGGGCAGCACGCAAGGGATGCTTGGAAGCTCTTCTGCGACTATGTGGCGCATCTTCTGCCAGGTCTGGAGTGGCGGCAGCTTCGACCACCGAGGATGAAGCTACCCACTGAAGCCGCAGCAGGCGACAACGCCAAGGACGAAGACGAGGAGGGCGAGGACAAGCAAGGTAATGCGGGGGAGGCAGACCTTCTCAGTGCGCCTTGGCGGTATTATTCCACTTTCGCTTTTGGCGTTTCTTTTTTTAAAATCATTGTTAGTGCAGTTTCATGAGCCACGCACGAGAGCTGCTCAGAATTGATTAAATTTTGCCCCGCCGCCGAGGAAGCAGATTGGGATCCGGATGAGGATAACGATGGCCCGGCGCATGCAGCTGCCAGTGCTGACGCAGGCCCCATGACAGTGCAAACGCCAAGTGCCAACTGAGCCAGCGCCAACTGGGCAAGGTCCCGGAAAGCCAGCAGAGCCTGCGTCAGCAGCGCAGTCCAGCAGCCACCAAGGTCCGAGTTACGAGGCCACAGCGCCCCTGAGGACACAGGAGGTGCCGTTGGTGAAGCTTACCAGGGACGACTGCGGCAACATCCGCGTTGAAGCAGACGGCCAAGCCCGTGTGATACGCTCGCCCGGCGGTCCACCAACAAGGCCGGCGCCAAAGCCGCCCACAAAGCCAGCGGCGCCTGAGCAGCAGCCAGCCCCGGCTCCGCCACCACCTCCGCCACCGCCTCCGGCAAGCGCGCCGCCGTTCAGACAGGCCGCAGAGACGAGCATGCGTTCGCAGCCGCTGCTTGTGGTTCCAGCCAGGCCAGCCTGGGAGCTGGCGCAGCGGTGCGCCCAGGAGGCCATGACTCAGCATGGCCTGAGTCCCGAGCCAGAGAGGGTGATCAAAGGTCGCCTTTGGCGACGGCCTGAAGAGCATGTTTTGGCGGCAAAGATCTCCTTCTGCACGGCTTGCCTTAACCGAGGCTGGCTGCGTTGCCCTCTTCGACTCTGGCGCTGGTGGTGGTACCCCAGCGGAGGAAGCTGACTTTGGGGACACTGTCAGATTTCTCAAGCAGCATTTCAGTGAGCACTTGAGAAATGGAAGTCTGGTTGTGAGTGCTGCCGGAAAACAATTTTTCCATTCATCCCAGTGCAAGAATGCTGCTCACAAACTGGCGCTGGTCACACCCTGGGAAACTGGGGCAGAGGCTGTGGACGGGTGGCTGCCAAAAATACGGGCCACCCAACCACCGCGTGCCCCTGGAAACAACAGAGCCCACCTCCTTGTGAACTTGGACGCAGACAACATTTTGAGCGCGGACTTCTGCAAGCAGCTTCTCTCGCGCGGGTGCGGGGTTGGGGCGCTGCTGCAAAACAACAGCATTTGGGGCTTCAGATGCGTTGGGGGCTCTGACTCGGGCTGCACTGGGCGCGTGGGGTGCCCCGACCACGCCGAATGCTCCAGCCACAATGGAAGCGCAGCAGCCTAACGTTCTCCCGGGCAGTTCCTGCTGCCTTCAACCTCTCGAAGAAATCAATGTCCTGGTACCCCGTCGGGTGGAAGGCTTCATCGTAGCCCCCAAGGGCCACATAGCTATGTGGCCCTTGGGGGCTACGATGAAGCCTTCCACCCGACGGGGTACCAGGACATTGATTTCTTCGAGAGGTTGAAGGCAGCAGGAACTGCCCGGGAGAACGTTAGGCTGCTGCGCTTCCATTGTGGCTGGAGCATTCCCAATTCAACCGTTGCCAAGCGCGCCAAGAACGAGGCCAAGACAAGGTGGACCGGGTCGGCGACAAAGTGGGCAACCCAAAACTCTGAAAACCGGCAGGCTTCGCTAGCGGCCCTGAGTCAAGGGAGGTGGTGGAGAAACGCGCCAGGTGGTGAGAAGCCGCGGGGCGACAGTGCTTGCTGGCAGGTTGTTGAAGGCATCGGCAACACAGACCCCGCTGATCGTGGCATGGTGCCAGTCAGGCTTGCCGCAGTGCCCCTGGGAGCCGGTGGTGGTACCCCGGCCCCAGCTGTGGCAGGCCCGCCTCCGATGCCAAGTGGCGTATCCAACGCTGGGCACGGGGGAGTTCCAGCCAGCGTGCCGGACGGCTTTCTCCCAGAATGCCAGCTTCGCATTATCACATGCGGGACAAGCAACTTGAGCAGCGTTTTGCCTGCTTTGTTGAAGGAGCGAGTCAGGGACCCGGCCGTCGTCACGGCCATGCAAACTCTCAAATCAGACAGTGCCCGGCACGCGGATATCTCAGAAGAAGCTTTGATGGTCTGTTTGCGTGCGGTTCCTGGGCTCATGGCCTTCGACGGCCCGGTCATGTTTCTCGACTTGAGAGGCGCTCATGACCCAGAGGGGGACCCACGCCTGAGGGACCACATTGGCCTTCACCCGCAGATCCTGCTCGGCGTGTCCAAGCACCCGGTCTTTGCTGATTCTTTGCGGAGGGTGCGGCGAGTGGTCTTGGCCAGGTTTGTGAACGAACCCATGGCCAGGCCGCACATCACTGTAGTGGCGTACTGCCGCGGAGGCAATCACAGGTCCGTGGCGTTTGGTCACTTGCTGTGGCGTGTGACAAGTGAAGCCAGGCAGTGGATACGATGTGCACGGTTCGACGTGCTAAACTTGACAGAAGGGGCGGGATTGTGGGCTACGCCTCGGCGCTGCGGGCCGTGTGCCAGCTGCAAGCATGTCAACCTCCCCTCCCAGTTGCAGCAGAGCCATGCAGATTGCTTACCAAAATGCTGTCTCCGTGTGGGCGACGCAGCTGTCATTCAACAATTGAAGCTGGTTGCACGCGCGGCGTGGTAGTACCCGTTTGCGCAAAATTTGCCGCAGTCTGCAGGAGCAGAGCCGTTTCACAAACCGACGCAGGCGCTGTCGCGACAAAAAGGGGGCTTGCTGGCGTTTGCGAATTTTCTCACGGCCACTTCATTGTTTCATTGAGGCAGGCAGGTTACGGCAGGTTTTCGCAGTCTGTCAGTTTCTCGATATTGACTCCAGGTTGCACTGCAGCAGTTGTTTAATTCAAATAAGACCATTCATTTATTTAGTTCTGTCCACAACATTGATATAATATGTCAGACATGTTGCCTCAGCAGAAGACATGGAAAGACCAGACACCGAGTCAAACGTTTCATGGTTTGGATTTCCCCGCTGCTCTAAGGACTCGTTTCATGGTTTGGATTTCCACGCTGCTCTGCCTCACAGGCTCAGCAATGACAATGGCAACATGCAAGCGACATAATGTCATCAAAGCAGCTGAATCACAACGCGCCACACCGCAACACAATGCAGCGCAATCAGTGCAGCGCAACGCAGCTACGTGATCTCAGGGTTAGTAGAGTTGTTGCTCTGAGCTTCAGGATGTTTTTTCCCGAGTGACCCGCGGCCATGGAGGATCTTGCCGCGGTGCGCCCAGACCACCTTAGACCTCACGCGCGCCGGCGCAGCAGGAAGAAGTGCGGCAAGTGCACTTGGGCGCGCAAAGGCGGCGCTCTCCGAAGTGAGTGCCTCATTGAAGGCACTGAGAGGCAGACTTGGCTGGCTTGTGTTTCCGTTCTTCCTGATGCCTCGGACCTCGCCAACAAGGCTCTTCGCCAAGTGCTTCGGCTGGGGTGCGTTGTGTGCCACGCCTACCGGCGGAACATGGTGCAGAACACTGAGAATGGCGACGGCTCAGGCTTGGATAAGGGCAGGAGCGCGGTCGATCAGAATGTGTTCGGGCGCTTCGCGCAGCCACTGTCGTTGCTATTCCGGCGGGGGGCGCTCTGGTCGTGCCGCAAGCACTCCAAGACCAGGATTCATCAAGAAGCCCTTCAAGCGTGGCATGACAAAAGCAAATCAGCCTGCTTGGCCCCGCCTAGGAAGGATTTTGAGAAGGCTTTGGAAGGCCTGCGCAAGGGCCGCAGCGCGCGCGATGGCGGAGGAAGCAGCGACCAGGCAACCTTAACTCGCTGGTGCTTGACAGAAGCGTGCCTGCAAGAAGCCCGGTCTGCCTTGCGCACTTGCAAGTCTTTGGTCATCATCCGAGATGAGCGCGCGGGGAAGCTGATGCTGCGCTTTCGCGCCACCCTTCGGGACATGTCAGTTCTGACAGGTGTTTTGGGCTTGCAAGATCTTTCCTGTGGGAAAAAGGCTGCTGACATTGTGGACGCCACAGCACGCGCTCTTCAGACCTTTGCAACCGAGCAGTTCCAACCACCTCGGGGCTTCCGCGGACGTGGTGGTACCCGTCTGGACGAAAACTTGCTTGCGACCGTTAAGGACCGCTGCGACATGGTGGTCACGGACTGCGCCCCTAGTGAAATTCTGGCGCAGCAGTTGGGCAGGGGCCTGCGCAGCGCTGAGGCAGAGGAGCTGCTGTTTCCCAACGCCAAGATTGTTGGACGGGATCGCGCTCACGCGTGTCAGCGAGTGCTTTCCCATCCGTGGGGCGCATGCAGGGCAGTGCAATCCTTGCTGGAGGACTGATCAAATCTCGGCCTTGCCTTTTATTAAGGCTTTTAGTTAATTGCGCAGTGAAAGATTTTTCCATCAAAGCGCGGAATGCCATTTTCGGTTCCCATTAGCCCAAAGAATTCACGTCAAGGCCACTCGTTTTTGAAATGTTCCCACAGGGCCTTTCGCCGCCAAGCTGACAGGAGACCGTGCTGGGCAAAAACAGCGTGTGCCAGAAAATCGACCGCAGCCACACCTTCTCTTCCTGGTTTGCGGACGCAGTGGCGCAAAGTGAGCTGAGCCGCGGCAAGACGTTGAGCGCTGCAAAACACAGATTTTGTTCCTACAGCAAACCCTTGGGCCGCATTGTTCTCCACTTGGATAGCATGATCGCAGTCCTGAACCGCATAGCCTCATCTTGCGGAGATGACGCGCGGTGGGCCCCGGAGTGGATGGCGTCCATCAACCCTGAGCGCGCCATCCTTCTTGGCATGTGTGCCGACTTAGCAGATTCCTGCATGCAGCTTACAAGGTATTTTGACGATGAATCCTTGGACATTGCCCGCATCAACGAGGAGGTGAGTCTCTTTTGCGGACGCATGGAGGCCTGGCGGTAGCTTGCCGACGCGCTTGTCGGTGTTTCAGTTTCCACTGATGGGGCATGCCTGTGGCGTTCTGTTGTGGTCATGTCGTTTGGCTTCAGTAGTTAGCATCGATATCTTTCACCTTTTTAATTCGTTCTTGACTGCGGCCAGGCTCTCTTCAGCGAAGGGCAGTGCTTTCACGTGCACGGCTTCACCAAGCACTGCCTGGACATCTTGCAGCAGAACAGGCTGGTAATGTTCTTTGACGGTCGCGCGCGGGCTTTGGGCGGATCGGCGGACGGCTTGGCGGCTGCGAAGCGGGCAGCGCTGCGGAAGATGCAGGCTTGCGTGGAGCTTTGCAAAGAGGCGGTGCGTGCAGAGTTTCCAAGCTTTCATGCCATCATGGCGTTTAAGGTGTTCAGCGTCTCCGAAGGGGCCGCAACCAGCCATTCAGTTTCTGCCAATTTGACGAAGGTCGCGAAGCTATTCAAAGTAGACCCAGTGGCTCTGGAGGAGGAGTTCCAGATGGTTTTTCCAGTTGCAGCAGTGCAGCAGCAGGCCACGGGCTGCAGCAACCGACAGGCATGGCAATATGCTTTCCGGCGTGCCGCTGCATCAGCAACCACACACTGGCGCACGGAAAGCCTTCAGCCAGCGCCATGGCCAAATTTACACGCCGCGTTAATAATTAATTATGAACATAATTTCTGGCGTGCGTGATCTCAGGCGCGGATGCGACTTCTGTAGTCTAAGATGTGTGTGTGTGTGCGCTTGTGCGTGGCCCGGGTGCATGGGTGCGTGGGTGTCGCGTGCGTGCCTGCCTGCGTGCACGCGCGCGCGCATGTGTGTGTGTGTGTGTGTGTGTGTGTGTGTGTGTGTGTGTGTGTGTGTGTGTGTGTGTGTGTGTGTGTGTGTGTGTGTGTGTGTGTGTGTGTGTGTGTGTGTGTGTGTGTGTGTGTGTGTGTGTGTGTGTGTGTGTGTGTGTGTGTGTGTGTGTGTGTGTGTGTGTGTGTGTGTGTGTGTGTGTGTGTGTGTGTGTGTGTGTGTGTGTGTGTGTGTGTGTGTGTGTGTGTGTGTGTGTGTGTGTGTGTGTGTGTGTGTGTGTGTGTGTGTGTGTGTGTGTGTGTGTGTGTGTGTGTGTGTGTGTGTGTGTGTGTGTGTGTGTGTGTGTCTGTGTGTGTCTGTGTGTGTCTGTGTGTGTGTGTGTGCGCGTGCTGGCGTGACGTGTCTGTGTGGTGTCTCTCTGTCTTTGCGCGCAGGGGGGTGCTTTGTCTCTTCCTGAGGTACTTTCAGCGTACTTATGCTGGACGACATCTTCATCTGGCGTCGAGCAGACGTTCTCCAAGGTGGAGCGATGCCACTTACACCGTGGCAACGGTCAAAATGATGCCTTCCGAAGAGCAGTCGTGGGCTTGACGTCGGCTGACCCAGACAGCAAAGTTGTTCATGGCGATGAGGCCGTGATCTCGTCTGCGCGGGCGCTGTTCAGTGCTGGAAGGTCTCGGCAGACAAGAAACAACGCTGCTGGGCGCAAGCAGCGGCTCGACAAAGGCACAGGGAAGTTCAAAGTCAAGGCGTCCGCAGCGGCAACCCCCCGTGGTGGTACCCGGCGCGGAGTGCCGCAAACAGAAGCTGCCTGGCTCAGGCGGCGCCGAGCAGAGCTTGACGCAGTCATCAGCACGCCGCAGCCCAAGTCGCAGTCGCAGAATCAGAGCAATGCCGAGTGGACTCCTGACATGGAGAAAGAAAAGAAACGCCTAGGCAAAGTCTCTGAACAACTTCGAGTTGAGGCGCATGGCGACGGCTATTTGTTGGACGAAGAGAAGCCTTCTGAGCAAAACGTCGTGGCCCAAGCAAGGCGCGACGCCACGAACGATCGGAAGCGAAAGCGGGAGGAGACCAACAGGGCAAACCTGTGGCACATGGCGCAAGAAAAGAAAGACTTTGCTTTCTTCAGCGGCCTTGTTACGGGCGCAGATGTTTGGATCCCGCAGCCGACCTTGCAGGAGCGCCACAAACTCATCAGCTGGGGAGCACATCGCGTTAGCAGCGAACTAGAGGGCTGCAGCGTCTTCGTTGTCAACCATGAGGACCCTGAGCCACGTGCTCGCTGGCACGCCCTGCTCAAGGGCAAGACACTTCTGAGCCGAGCAGTCTTTCTTGCGGAGCGGGGTCAGGCCCGCACATTCTGCGTTTCATATGTGCCGGCTGAGAAGAGAACCACGGCGTTGCATGTCACACAATCGTTTGCCAAGAGAAGCCCTCAAGTGGCTAGTTTTCTGGGGGAGGTTTGCGAGTCACCTGGCACCAAGTGGCTGCAGTGCGCTGACAAGAATGCAGCTCAAGTCGTTTTGTGCCAGCTTGTCGAGGTGAGTGGGTTGAAGAAGACAGGCCGCCGACATGTGTGCACAGCTGAAGGTCTAATGGCCAAATTAGGGCGCGCTTGCATTGTTACGAGCAAGTCAGGCCACAGCTAGGAATGGGGTGATTCCAAGGTGTGCGGCTCAAAGCCTGGCATCATTGGCGCTTGTGCGTGCGTGGCCCGTTTAGGGGCCTGGGGGTTGCAGCCAGGGGGCCTAAGCGGGGCCGGCTGCTGGGGAGCGCGCCAACACGGAGGAAGAAAATATATTTCAGCTGGCCAAGGTCAAGTGAACATGACATGGGTCTGCGTCGATGTGCAAGTGTGCATCGCTGCGGGCCATACCGTGTGACTTAACATACGCGCACGCTACACATGCGCGCGTCGCACTGCCGTTGAGCTCACGCGTGCGTTTATATTTATCGCTAACTACATAGGTATTTCGCAGTGGGCTCGTCCAGGCGCGCTGGTGTTGAGTAGTTGCATTTTTCCGGTTTGGTTATTTGACAATCTTGGCTTGGGCGTTCGCTCTTTTCACACGATTAAAGCTGATCTGACTGAACTGCTGGCAAGCGCGTTCTGCGTTGCTTAGTCGGTGTGTGGGACTGTGCGTGTGTGTGAGCTAGCTGACGTTATTTTCGGTTGCGCGTTTTGATTTCCCGCAGCCCCCTTACGCACCGCCAGCCCGGGCCGGCCGCGCGTAAGGCGACGTTATTCGGTTGCGCATTTTGCCGTCTCGCACCCCTCTTACGCACTGCCAGCCCGGGCCGGGCCCGCGTAAACGCGAAGTTGGGCGCGTAACAGGGGTCAGGGGTCCGCACTCCCCTTACGCACTGCCAGCCCGGGCCGGGCCCGCGTAAGAGGGGTGTGAAAACGCGTAAGGGGAGTACGAACGCTGCTCGCGCTACAGCGGTGGTTGTTTTCGCACTCCTCTTACGCATCGCCAGCCCGGGCCGGGTCCGCGTAAGAGGTATGAGGGGTCCGCACTCCCGTTCCGCACTGCACGCTGCGTGGCGCCAGTTTCGGGAGGCTTCCCGGACAAGAGCGTGAGCTGTTTTCGCACTCCCCTTACGCAGCGCCAGCCCAGACCGGCCACGCGTAAGCCGACGTTATTCTGTTGCCCGGTTTGTGGTTTCGTGGCCCCCTTACGCATCGGTGGAAGCACGAAAGCTTCGGACAGTTTAGTTTATTGATTTAATTGGACAAAATTATTGGTCGTCAGAAAAAAATTCGGATCCAGCTTGCAGTCGTTGACGACAATGTAGCTTGACTGTGGGCTCAGGCTAGTGCCGGCCATGGGCAAACCTCTGCAGAAGAAGAGGCCCAAGGTCAGCGCAACTTTGAAGCGTGCAGCTGCGACAAAACTCGCTCGGAAGAAGCCTCCGAGCAAAGGCGCTCATGCTCACGCCCTAGAGACAGAATTTGTGAGCTTGAGGCGTCTCGCGGAAGAAAAAACCAAGCAGCGCGTGGTTGTACCCGCGCTGCAGGGCACATTGACGGTCACCAGCGACTGCGCCGGCATGGGGTCGGACTTGCTGGCGTTCAAGATGTGCGGCCTTTTGCCCAGGATCAAAACAGCAACGTGGTCGGAATTCGACGCTGGCAAGAGAAAGCTTTACCGAGAGAGCTCGGCCACATTGTGGCGCCTGTGTCAGAAGATATCACCAGACGAACACATAGTGCTGCCCCCGGCTGCGATATTTATATTGCAGGTTACCCCTGTCCTTCTTTTAGTGCGCTTGGGAAGCGCAAGGGCACGGGCGACAGCAGGGGGCTGATTGGGCTGCACGGGCTGCGCTACATATGTGAGCACAGACCACGGGTCTGTGTCCTGGAGAATGTGAAGGGATTGCTGCACGAGAAGCACCAGGAGTTCACAAGACTCTTCAAAGATATTTTCAGGACACTGCAGTACAAAACGTACGCTAAAGTCTTGAACTCAAAGGACTATGCCATTCCGCAATCTCGGCCACGGGTCTACATTGTCGCAGTGCTAAGCTCAGCAATGCAGTCGAAGTTTCGTTGGCCCAAGCCGATCCAGCATTCAAAGCGATCCTTGTCCAAATTCCTGGATGTGTCGGAAGAGGGCTCGGAGATCGCAGATGTATCCACGTACGAGCAAAAGCATGGCGAAGAGATTTGAGTAAAGCCCTACATCCTGGACGTCGCCAGCAGCCCGAAGTTTCGGTCTGCTCAGCCTTGTGTCTGCCCATGCCTCACGCGCTCGCGCCTGAAGGTGCACCCATCGGGCTACTACTTGCCGAAGCTGAGACGGCGCCTCTCTGCCCGGGAGGCCGGCCGGCTGCAAGGCTGGCCCCCCAAGTTGCTCGACAAATTGCTGACGCGGTTTGAGCCTCAGCAAGTCGGCGCGCTTGGGGATGGTATGTCCATCAACCTTTTGAGCAAGGTGTTGCTGGCAGCCTTAGTTGCGATTGGAGAGCTTTCGGCAGAGGAGGACGCGCGCGAGATCTGTGGAGCACAGACAATCCCATGCTGTCCGCTGCCGCTGCTGACAAGGCAATGCAGTCCACACAGGATGTTTGAAGAAATTGGCTGGGCGGCGCCCGTGGTGGTACCCGGTCATGGAAAGACTGCAGAAATTGACACTCCAGCTCTTGCGTTGCCGCGTTGGAAAAAAGAGCTGCGCAATGGTGAGAGGGCTAACGTTGCATTGATAATTGTGTTGCTTGCTTGTGGCACATCGCACGCGCTTTGCTGCATGTTCTGCGTAACTAACCTGCCAATGGCTCGAAGTAAGTTTTCTTAGTCTGGCTGTTTTGATGGCGGCAAAAGCTAAGACCCAGCCATTGCCAACGGGAGTGCCGGCAAATTGGTCCGCCTGTCTTCTGCCGAGCAGGCCAAAACCCCTTCAAGTTAATCAATGGTTTTTATCGTAAAGTTTTTTTTTGGGCTAGAAGTTGTCCCGCCCCGGCCCAGCAACGATTCAGGCGACGGTGGCGGCTGACGTGCAACGCTTCCAGGCCGAGTTGGAAAATTCGAGCCCTCCCCTGTCGGACGAGGGCAAGCAGGCAGGCCTGCGAGATTTTTTACAGATTTTGGCGTTGTCGCCATGTAGCAAGGGCTTAAGTGCAGTCGTGATAGTGCAATTGTTTGTTGGGAGTTCCAGCGCATGCCCGCGCCAAGGCGGCTATCTCGAATTTCAAGGCAGAGAAGCTGAAGCAAGCCAAGCAAGAGAAGGCCAAGGCGTCAGCCGCCGCTAAGGCTTCAGCCGCAATGCCTGCGCGCCGGCAGCCTGGGCCGACTCCTCCTGCCAAGAAGCTGAAGACCACGAACGCGGCGCTTCCTGCGGACGAGGAGGTAAACCTGGCCTATTACCACGCCGTGCAAGAAGATTGCCATAAGATCCTGAAGCACCTGGGCGAGGATTTCCCCTGCCAGCCAGCTGTGGCCATTGCTAAAGCGAATGAGGAGTCGGAAGGGGGCATCCAGGACTCCCTGCGCAAAAACATTATTGTTACCAGCAATTCAGTGTAACGTTTTTTGTTTTCATGTATAGTATTTGTGTTTCGCACATGCGGCAGGAGCCTTACAGTTCTGATGCTGCATCGAGGGCGTTGGGCAACCAAGGGGCTTACGTTGCCGCGGTGAACATGTTCTGGATGGACTTCTTGAAAAGCCCAACCCCAGGGGTTCCGCTCCGTCGGAAGTCTGTCGAGGATCTTGCGGACTACATCTGGCCTCAGGGGGCGTTGCCGTCTTTTTTGCTGAAGCTCTTGGAAGTCCAAGCTCCAGCGAGCACGACGGTTGCAGAGGTGCCGCAAGGGTTGCAAATGCTCTCACCCGAAGGCTATGCTCACGCTGCGCTTTGCGCATGTGCGCGCGACTTGCCCCAGCACAAGGAGCAGTGGGCAAGGATTTTGAGATCCGTCCCTTGCGCCTTTGTGGTTGTACCCAGTGGCGGCAGGGACGTGTGGATTCATGCCTGGAACAAGAGGAATGCCATTACTCAAGACTATGAATCCTTATCCCGCACGGCTCTGCAGCAAGCGATTGAGATTGCAACCTTGAAGTCTCGCTTCGAGGCTGACGAGGGGCGCCCTTTGAACAACGGTGACTTCTTTCAGTTGCTGACGGCTCAAGGTTTGAAGAAAGCTTCCAGCCAGGACGACCTTAGCCCGAACCTCATCGCCAATGCCATTCAGGTGTATGAAAAAATCCGGGGGCCTGAGATGCTGGAGCCGCTGGCGGACCTCGAGACGAGGTACGGCTCCAAGTCGTGCTTGAATGAGATGTGCAACTTGCACGCTCTGGCCCAGAAGCCGAAGCCCGAGGCGCGCGTCTTCGTTTTGCAAGGCATCCACGACCTGGTGGTGAGGGGTCTGGTCAACAATGAGGACATCACCAAGACAAGTTTGCGCGGGGACAAGAGCAATGCTGGATGGATCGCCCTTTTGGAGCTCAAGCGCAACTGCTTGCAGCATTGGCTGACCATCGAGCTTCCCAAAGCCAAGGTTGCCGACAAGGACCGCATGCTTCTGAAGGAGAAGCTTGCCTCCCACAAGGCGTATCGCGAAAACCTTTGCGGGGAAGATGTCTCTTGGCAAGGAGGGTTGGCACGTTCCTCGCTGGAAGCGCTGCAGCTCCTGGAGGCCCTTCTTTTTCGTTCGTTTACTGGTGACATGTTG
Source organism: Effrenium voratum (assembly GCA_963377175.1). Classification (NCBI taxonomy): domain Eukaryota; class Dinophyceae; order Suessiales; family Symbiodiniaceae; genus Effrenium; species Effrenium voratum. Next base: position 59,711 of record CAUJNA010000493.1, on the reverse strand, counting down.
TTCTAACTTCTAACCACTTTGCGTGGCCGCAAACTCTTGGGGGCATGTTGTCTTCAAACCCTGACATGTCCTGCCCCTGACAGAAGCTGGTCTTCAACAAGCACTACGACAATGGCCTGAAAGGCATGGCCCGCGCCCACAAGAATGCCAAGGAGGTGACGGAGCACGACTCCATTCGCGAGGATTGGTCCAAGGTTGTGTCTATGCGGGAGAACGAGCTGATGGAGGAGGCCGTCAAAGACAAGATGGACCAGGAAGCCCTGGAAGAAGAGCCGACAGTTCTGGCCTCCATGCGGAAGCCGCCCACGGCTTTTTCCGAGCACTCGCTCGGTTACTGGACATCCTTGGCCAACACTTCTGTGCGAAGGCACGTGTCCTTCGTGGTGGTACCCGGGACGCAGGGCCAAATGCAGCGGCTGGTGGCCCAAAGCTCGCTGAAAGACCTGGAGCGGGAGGAAGGGAAGAAGAGCTTTGGTAAAGTTTACACCTTTTTTGCGTGATTTTCACCATATTCGGCTGCGTAACTTCTAACATTTGAAAATCAAAGCTTGCGCACTTGCACCCGAGCGCCGCAGGTTGGTCATGGTTTGGCTGGACACGGACTTGATGGGCGAGGCCCCGGGCCCCAAAGCTCAGCCTGGGCTGCGCCGCTCTCTCCCGCTGGAAGCCAATGGGGAACTGCGTAGCATTGTGCACGGGACAATGCAAGCCCGGGGCGCGCAGCTGAAGACCGCAGAAGGAGAAACAACATGCCCTGCCCCAGGCGAATTGATCTGCGTCCACGATGGCGGCCGCAAGATCATGCCCGAGGTGCGCAAGCTTTTCCGCGCCATGACATCCAAAGGTGACATCTTGGACTGTAATGAAAAGCAGGCCTCCATCGTCTTCAATGAAGAAACCATTCGAGTGCGGAAGCAGCGCATCAAGAGCTCTGAGGCCTACACGTGCCAAACCTCAATGAGCATGTTCACCCGGAGCATACTGGTTCCGACCATGATCCCAGAGAAGCGCCGCGCGCACTACCAGGGCTACAACACAGGCGATGTCATTGGCTGGGTGGACGCCGTGCCTGCCAATGCTTTGTGGGAAGCGCCTCGGCCTGTGAAGGAAAAAGTCCTGGGCAAGAAGACGCTGACACTGACCGCCGCCGAGGAAGGCAGCAGCTTTGCTAAAAAACGTATTTTGCTTCACTTCCAGCGTGGGTTTCCGTAGGTATCGTTCTGAGTTTTTACGCGGCCTAGGCCTGAGCAAGGATCAGAAGCAGCTGCGGGCAGCAGAGGGCCGCCTCGAAACGGTCTTCAGCGGCACGCGCTTGCCGCAGCAGTTCCACAGTGAGCTGCTGGCGTCGCTGTGCTGCCAAGGCGTTGTAGATCTCACACCAGGGCAAGGGTTCCTGGAGCAGGCGTGCTTGGATGCGCGCGTGCCAGTTCTGGCGGTGTGCCTGAGCGAAGCGCACGCGGAGGCGCTGGAAGAGCGCCTGACGAAGTATTGCTTGTCCAAGTTTGTGGAGCAAGGACACACCCTTTACCGAGAGGGGGCCAACAAGTTCTTGAAGCCAGACGGCTCCATAAAAGAGGACAAAGGCGACGATGAGCCCGAGGAAGTGCCAAAACCTAAGCCAAAGGCAAAGCCAAAGGCATCCAAGAAGAAGAAGCGAGTTGATGACGACAACTCTGGCGACGATGAGGAGCCTGAAGATGACACTGAGGCAGGCGACACTAAGAGGCCCCCGAAGAAAAAGAAGAGCAAGAAGGAAGACGCTGAGGCATCCTCTGGCTCGGAAGAGCTTTGGTGATCGAATCGGCTGCCGCCGAGATCAAGCAGTCGTGGTGGCACCCGCTGCCCGGGAGCTCTCTGGCAAAGGCGGCTTGAGAGTCTAGGCCCGCGTTCTATTTTTCTTATGCATGTTGCCCACAACATTGGAAAAGTACAACATGCCTGTTTTGTGAGCCATGGCTGCTATAGTGTCTGCAGCTGTTCCCCGCTCACAGCCAACATAGGGTAAGGCACACGCTCTGCGCCTGCATGGCGGTCAACGCGCAGACGCTCGCCCCCGCGACCGTGATCGTCTTGCTGACGCACGTGCCCTTCGCCAAACAATATCGAGGTGCACGTTCCGACCTGGGCCACACTTGACTACATCAAGGAGATTGTCACCGAATACATCACGACACGTGCGTTGGAGCTGGCAGTTGGCGGCGGGCACTTCCGAGGACACTTCATTCCAAAAAGAGACTGGGGGTTCTGGAGCAGGACGCGGTCTGTGCCATATAACATGCCAGTGCTGAGCCTGAAGGCCGAGGATCAGCCGCTCCGCTTTTGCTGGCATGACTGGAGCCCGTCGTTCCAGAGACTGCGTGGCTGGGAGCTCATCGCGCCCTTCATGCCCAAGGATGAGGAAGCCAGCGCGCCAACCGTCCTCGGGCTGGAGGACAGGCCTTGAGCTGTGGTGGTACCCAGCCAGGCTCGCCGGAGGCTGGAGGAGAGGCCTTGCGGAGTGAGCTGTGGCCGAAAGAGGCGGTGTTTTTATTTTTGAGCTGGCAGGGCCCAGCTAGGCGCTAGGCACTCAGCCGCAGCTTGAGCCAAAGCAGCGCGTGGGAGGCGCAATTGCCTTGAATGTTTCTGGACTAAATTCTGTTCTATACGCACGAGCACGCACACAAACATATCCCTCTCCATTTCTCGTGTATTAGGAATATATTACATCAATTTTACTTCTCATAAAACATGACGTGTTGCTGCGTTGAAAGCATGGACATGCAAACGAGCGCGCGCTATATATGCCAAACATGTGCGTTTAAATATCTAGAATTCTCTGCAAGCACCGCGCATTTTGTCCATGTATATTCACATCATGTTTTAGATCATATAAAAATGTAGGTTGTTTTATTGCAAAGCCAAATTAATATATGATAATGCCAGCGCAGCGCAGCGCTCCAAGCGCAGAACAAACCTTGTTTGCCTCAGTTTGCTTTCCGGGGGCCAACTTGCAAGGGGCATTTCGCCAACAAACCGGTCAGCCCCACTTCCAAGAACGACCAAGCCCTGCGTGCCGGGGGCAAAGCGCCGCAAACTTGCAAGGAGCATAGGCCACAAACTTGCAAGGGGCATTTCGCCAACAAACCGGTCAGCCCCACTTCCAAGAACGACAAAGGCTTGCGTGCCGGGGGCAAAGCGCCGCAAACTTGCAAGGGGCATAGGCCACAAACTTGCAAGGGGCACCTCGCCAGCATGCCGACAAGAATGCTATTTGTTATTTGTTTGTTTGAGGCTGTTTGGCACAAACCTGTTTGGAAAGAAGCCCTCACAATATCATTAGGATTTGTTTAATATAATATGGATATGTCTTTTCGCTAAAGCCAGCGTCGTCCGTGGTTTCTTCTCCTGCACGAGCATGTGAGACAAGTCATATGCCGCTGCTCTCAGCAGCTGCTTTCAGCTTCTCTTTGCGCTTGGCCCTGCGGAATGCCTCAGAACAAGCCAACATAATCATGGCCATGCCACGACACACTCTGTCACTTTACATGGCATGACATGCGACATAATCAACAGCTGAGCTCCCGGCATTACGACTGCAGTACTGATGTTTGCCTGTGGATGGCTGCGACAGCGCCGATGGCGGCAGTGTTGCGGCGCCGTCCTGCGGCTGCGCTGCGGGCTCCTGGAGCCGCGCTGGTGGCAATGGAGCCGATCTCTGCGAAGGACTTGGTGCTCTTGAGATGTTGGAGGCGGGGCTGCCAGGCAACCCCCTTTTGGACTTGGGGGTACCACCACGCCAGGCCCAATGTTTAGGTCCGGGGGTGCCGCCACGCCATTCTTGTTGTTCATTTCGTCAGCTTTTCGTTTCCCGAAGGGGCTCGGAGCAGCTCCAAATTCCAGCGCCGCCCTTACTTCGTCTTCATCTGCGTGGCAGTAATGCTTCCTGAACACTCGCGCATCCGAGCGCTGCTGAATTTCCAAAATGACATGCTCACATGGCCTTTCTGCCGGGGAAGCGCCTTTTTTGAAAAGTAGCAAGGCAGCGCTTGTGTGTCGAGTTGCGCCATGCACTGTCACCCTGTTTCCTTGGCACCGCGCAGATGGGTTCCAGCGACGGCTGTTTGTCAACTTGTGCATGACTTCCCGAATGCGCGAAAGGGCTGAGGAAACTGTTTGCCTCGACATGTTGGGCCGGCAGCCCTTTCTTTTCGTTATAGCCGGAAAGAGAAAAGTGTTGCCCCCAGTTTCAGGAATGGTAAAAGTTGTTTTCCTGAGCGGCTTTAGCTTGAAGACCGCTTCGTGTGACTGCCTGCAGGCTTCCAAAACTGGAAGAACACCCCGCTCCAAACCCTCTGATCGCAACTTCTGCATGCCTTCAATGGCTTCAGTTGAAAGTCGAGCTACCACCCTCTCTGCGCCCAACTTGCCGTTGCCTTTATACGCTTTGTCTTCCGCCCGCTGCTGGAAAAGCACATGTGGCTCGTCGTGGTCTTCCCCGCCCAACAAACGGAGATCCGAAGTTCTAAGAAGCAGCGTTTCACTGATCCTTCGGGAGGTGACAAGAGCAATCCACAGTACTGCGCAGTACACAGGGCCAGCAAAGCACAAAGCGACTGCGAAGAACAGGTCTAGCTGGTCTCGGGGCACAAACACATGTTGCTTGCTTGTTTTGCTATGTTGCTTCCCTTTGTTCCAGGGAGCGCGGGTACAACCACGGCGCCCCGCTGCTTCTGTTCCCCTTGCAGGGCGTTTTTTGGCTACAAAACGAGATGCCCGGGCCATAATTTGGGAAAACCAGCCGCTGGAGGCACGCCGCTCGGACCGAGAAATGCAGCAAGAATGCACCAACCTTCGAACTTACCAATAGCTTTTGCGAGCTGACCGATGGAGCTCCCCGAATTTACCGAGGGGGGCGTCGGTAAGTTGGGGGGAGTTGGGGCATTCCAAAAAAACTCTCCATGTGACTGTGAGCGCCTATGCTCGGTTAAGAACACATATCTCACATGAGAAACGTGTGTGTGTGTGAAAACAGCCAGCAACAGCAAGCAAAGTGCTTGAAGAAAACAGCCCGGAAACTGCTCCTTGCCCACTTTCCTCCAACCAGATCCTGATCTCGATCCGCCAGCTGCTCCTCAAGTCCTGCCAGGGCAGCAGGCGGGCCAGGGGGGAAACGCGCATCTAAAGCAAATGTGCCTACGAGCCATACCAACATACCACCAAACTAAGACAGGGCCGTCTTGGCCTTCTCCAGCAACCGTTTCGCAATAGAAGTATGAGTGAGGGGTACAACCACCTTCACTTACTGTGGAGCTGATTGTCTTGCAAGTCGGCACGTGCGACATCTCAAGTTGTCAAAGATTGATGGGCAAAGCTGGCCTTCTGAGACTTGGGAAAAGCAATTTTCGAGCCGCCCTGCCCCCCCCCCCCCTCCCCAGGCGCCTGCAGAGTGGTTGTACCCTGCTGCCCCTGCCCTGCGCGCACTCCCAGCCTTGGGCAAGCCTCTTGGCCTGCAGTAATTCCCAATTCCTTGCTGCAGCACGGCTTTTGGAAGCGGCGCCTGTAAATTGCCACGCCAGCCCAACATGACACAAGCAAATGCAAGAATTTGCAAGATTCTCGCTCCCAACCTTGTCCGTTGCAAAGCTCAGGCCGTTATTAATTTCAACAGGTTCTCGATCTGAACTTGGGTGAGGGGTACAACCACCTTCACCAAACACTGAGGGTCTTGCAACTCCGGCTAACAACCGCCACACATTCACTTATGCAAGCTTAAAGGGGAGTCTTCCCCGAAAGCCGAGGCATCAATCATGGTCCGTATTCGCACTTTGCACTGTTTGCTGCGCAGGCCAGCCTTGTTGAGCAAAACCAAAGACTCAGCCGATGGAGAAACATCTTTATCCTCCGATGCAAACCCCGCCTGTTTCCCGCAATGGTGCCTGGACCTTAAAAAAAAACTTAGCATCCGACATGCGCTGAAGTGCCCACCACCTTGCTGAAAAGGCCTTCTGGAGGACTACCCAGACAACCCATATAACATCGGCAAGTCACGAGCGTCCACCGCGCGAGTCTCGCTCGCGGGAAGTTTCCGCATGTCACGAGCGTCCACCGCGCCAGTCTCGCTCGCGGGCGGTTTCCGCGTGTCACGAGCGTCCACCGCGCCAGTCTCGCTCGCGGGCGGTTTCCAGCCAGCCTCGCACGCCCAGTCTGCACCACACCGCCGTCCCCCCACAGCCAGCCAGTCTCGCTTGCGGGCGGTTTCCAGCCAGCCTCGCGCGCCCAGTCTGCGTCCCCCCAGCCAGCCAGTCTCGCTCGCGGGCAGTTTCCAGCCAGCCTCGCGCACCCAGTCCAGCCAGCCAGTCTCGCTCGCGGGCAGTTTCCAGCCAGCCTCGCGCACCCAGTCTGCACCACACCGCCGTCCCCCCAGCCAGCCCCACACCGCCGTCCCCCCAGCCAGCCTCGTACGCCCGGTCTACCCCCAGCCGGCATCGCACGCCCGGTCTGCAGCACAACGAAATGGAAATCCCTTCTTATCTCCGTCGTCACAGCTTGTATCGCTCCCAGGCACCTAAACCTAAAGCAGAACCCAAGCATCAGAGATGCTTTTGGGAAAAATGGCACGGCGCCACAGCGAGAGCGCCCCGACACGCACGATCCCCGCAGAGGGTTCGTCCGCGAGCTTTGAGATTCGCACGGCGCCACAGCGAGAGCGATTCGACACGCACAATCTCCGCAGAGGGTTCGAGGGCCAGGTAAAAAAATCGCACGGCGCCACAGCGAGAGCGCTCCGACACGCACGATCCCCGCAGAGGGTTGTTCGTCGGCCACGTAGAAAACTCGCACGGCGCCACAGCGAGAGCGATTCGACACGCACAATCTCCGCATAGGGTTCGCGGGCCACGTAGAAAATTCGCACGGCGCCACAGCGAGAGCGCTCCGACACGCATAATCCCCGCAGAGGGTTCGTCCCCCCAGCGCCCGCCAGACCCACCCCCGGCTAAGAAAGAAGATAGAATTTCAAGGCTGCGAGCTTCGGCTGGGTCAGTAAAGCTGCGTAAGCTAGGCTGTGTAAGTCAGGCTGTGTAAGCTACGCTGCGTAAGTCAGGCTGTGTAAGCTACGCTGCGCAAGTCAGGCTGCGTAGCTGCGTCAGTCAGGCTGTGTAAGTCAGGCTGTGTAAGTCAGGCTGCGTTTGTCAGTTTGAGTAAGTCAGCTGTGTTTGGTTTTTCAGTTTTTCCAGTTTGTTTCAGATTTGTTCAGTTTTTGTTTTCCAGTTTGCAGAGCGCTTCCTTGAAGAGATGCCCTTACGCAATCATAGTGCTTGGTTGTTCAGACAATACTAGGGAAATAATAAAGGCGCACACTAGCAGAAAACTGAAAAACAAAAACTCAAAAAAATGAAAAACAAGGTTTCAGGGGGACATGCCTGGGGGGGCCCCATTTCCTCCTGAAACCTTTGGTTTTTCAGTTTTTTTTCCAGTTTCTTTTCTTCAGTTAATTCAGTTTCCAATACGCTTCCTTGGGCCTGAAAAGTGTGTGTTCTCGCAAATGCAGGTTTTGGTGACAAAGCGCTGTAAATACCTGTGCTTTCGTTCAAATGGGGGAGTACCATATATATATATATATATATTATATTTTATATGTAATTATATTATATATTTGGTCCCCCTCCCCCCCCCCCCCCCGCCCCAAAACCCACGCCCCAAGAGAATCTGACGGTATTTGCAGCCCATTTTGGCTTAACTTACCTCCCAGCTTTCTCCACGCTGGACAAGTCGTGGATTTTTTTGTCATCCGCATCGGCCATGGCTATCGAGGACACGCTTTGCACCCGTTTGAGCCCTGCACATGTGCTGTAGCGATCTCTCTCCGTAGCCGTTTGCACACCCCGCCATCACCCCGCCACCGTTCAGCCTTGAGTGAGTATACCTGCCATGGACTCCGAGGCAGCGTCGATCGGCCGCGCCCTGGAACGTTTATTGACGCACGGGGACGAAGTCCTTGAGGTCAGCCTGGAGGGGCAGCTGAAGCTTCTGCACAGCATAGCCAGCGGGCCAGCAGCTTGGAAGGGGTGTCATACTCCCTCACTGACTCAGGATGCGCTCAGCAGCGCCCGCTTTTAAAGGAATCCTCGGGTCCCCGGGGGTTTCGGCAGAATCCTTCTTGACAGTTGAGTCAGTCAAGGGTGAGTTGCAAAAGGTACAGGAAAGGTGATGCTGCCGAGGCACCGCAGCCGCGGATCTTGTGCCGCACAGGTTGACGACCGCCGGTTTGTGTTATGCTAGGGCTTATCAACAGCTGCGCTGGTTGGCTGCACGGTTGCTCCAACGTCTCCCACTCAGCACCCTCCCACTCGCATTTCCGCCCCCACCCCCTCCCACTCGTGCGTGGCGCACACCTAGTCCACTAAGTCCCATAGAAACCGCGGTGTGTGCGATGTTTTTTACCTAGTGGCGCCGGCCTTGCTTACGCAGAAAGCCCGCCCATTTGGTTGCAAACATACCCGCTATGTCTGCCCGCCGCCAAAACCTACTCTCGGGCAAGTGAGCGGCGCTGGGACGCAAGGGATGCTGGAAAGCCCACATGTTGGTGATGCAGGAATGCTGGGGATGCTGGTGAAGTTGGCGAGGATGCAGAGGATGTTGGCGGGCATATGCTGGCGACTCCCAAAAACGATTTGCACGGTATTTACAGTGTTTTTGAAGGTTGGGCAACGTGGCCTCAGGAGCCAGTCGCATGGGGTCCAAATGTTTGGGCTGGCCTGCGCGCAGGTGATGTAAGGGGATGCTGAGGAGGAGCTTGGGGTGCAACAAAACACGTCAGCGGCACACCCTACGGGTAGGGTTGCCCGTTGCGATTCCGAGGTTGAAAGCGCAGAAAGCTCCAAAACTGCAAGTTTAACAAAACGATGACCCCAGAAAAGCGACTTTAAATTCACCGGGTTTTTTATGCAACCTCAAGCGTCCTTTCCTTTGGTTTCCCTTGGATGTTGGTTTGCCCCGGGTTGTCCTTGAGTTTTCTTCGTGGTTTTCCTTTCTCTTTTTTTTTGCTGCTTCAGGTTTCTTTTTGGGTTTCCAATGGTTTCCCTTTGGTTCCCCTTGGCTGTTCCTCTGGTTTCCCTTGGGTTTCCCTTTCCGTCTTTCTATGACTTTTCCTTGGTTTTGCCCGGATGCTTTTGCGCGGGTTCCCTTTGCTTCCCCCCCCCCCCCCCAAAAAAAAAGTCGTTATTTTTCCCCCCTCTTGGCTGTCCTTGAGCTTCCTTTGGTTTCCCGCGCATGTCCCTTGGTTTCGTCCGACGGGCGCACTCCGCCAGGCGCCGGCCACGCCTTGGGCGCGGTGCTCGCCTCCGAGGTGCTCGCCTGAAGGCGCGCGGAAAAGGGAAATTGGCGTCCGGTTCAACTTAGCCTCTTCGCTGTTTTTTTTGTTTAGTCGTTGTTTTTTTAGTTGGTTGAATGCTAGTTTCCATTCCCACTAAAAGTTAGTCACTTTTAGCGGGGTATCTGAAAACGGGCAGCCCGGGTAAGGCCCGCACTGGGGTCCCAGTTGGGTTTTGGAGGGCAACTGGGAACGGGAATCTGCAGAACACCTGGCCTCCAAACAAACCTAGACCACGCTAGAATGGGACAGTGCTTGGCGGTTTGGAAATTGGAAAAACAGTTGTTGGGGGGGGGGGGGGGGCTGGCAGGTTTCCTTTTTTCCATTTGTTTGGGAGCTAAGACCCGTTGCTTGAGAACGGCGGTTTTGGGGGCTTCCTTTTGTTAGGGGTGGAGTATGGGTGGAGTAAATATCATACATGCCCAGAAAATCATATTGCCCGTGTTCCCCAGATGTGGCCCATACCAAGGGCTGCATTTCCAATTTTAGGATTGTTATTTAGCAGTGATGTCTGAGAAGGAAGACACTTGCTGGTTCTTAAGGAACCGCGGGTTTGGAAAAGCGCCATCAAAACTGCGGAAACCAACAGTATGTTGTTTCTTGATTTCAACTTTCCGGAACAGAACCGCGAAATTGCCGGTGCCCAAAACCCAAATCCGGCACCAAGAGGGCGCTTAGACCTTGGTCCTAAACGGGGTGAATGGGTTGCTATGCGTTTGTTTGGCGGCTTGCCTTTTTGCGTTCCCTTTAAAACTGCCTCAGTGGTGTTTATTGTTGTTTCCCTGAAACCGCAACAGATGAGTTCACGGGGTCCTGCCCAGCTCGGTTTATCCTTGTAGCAGCCCCAAAAAAGGATGGCCTCGAACAATCGAACAAGTATGTGCTCAAGTGCCGGTACCCCATGTTAATTTCGGATTTCTTTGGACCATGTCATCAGAAGAGTTCCCCTGAAACGAACCTATTGCCCACTAAACGGAGCTTGCCGAATATGTGTCATGTGTGTGGCCAAAACGCTTGCACCCGAGGGTGGTGAAAATAATTCTGGGCTCTTTAGCAGTTTGCTGATTGGTGTTTACGTGTTTTACTGCTTGTTGTTTGATGCTTGATGGGCTCTACTAAGAAAACCACCGCCGTGAGCCACACAAACAGAGTCTGATGGTTGAACAGATGGGAGGCTTCAGTTCAGACCTTGGAATGACATCTAGTTGCCCAGACAGTTCTAGCCAGCTTTTTCTGGGCAACCAGCCAACAAAGTCTGGGTCATGGTTTATGGTTGCTCGCCGCTGAAACATGTGGGCCAGATGATATGTGGGTGGGTTGAATTAGTGCGTACATGAAGAAATGTAGCTCAGGGCAACCGAAGAAGGGTTATGGGTTAGTCTCAGAAGGATATGGACCCTCAAAATGGGTGTTTCCGTTTTGGGTTCCTTTTAAAACCATCCCAAAAAGGGTACCCTCAAAACCGGATGCCGCCATTTGTCGAGGCGCCTTACAAATGAGTCGCCGCGCGAGAGCTCGACTCGTCTCACATTTTTGGGCGACTGCACTTTGGCCCAGGCAGAAGTCGGTTGTTTACAACATGGGCATGTTTGCGGGTGCCATTATTCGGTTAATTGGTTTTAAAGGGAATCCAAAAGGAAAGCCACCATTTTGGTGGGTCCGATTCTTAAGAAAGCACACATCCAAATGTGTTTTAACACCCAGCCATAACCAACCTTGTTGGGGTTTCCCGCAGGTGAGGAAAAAACAAGAGTAGCGGGAACAAATAAAATACCGGCGACAAGTTTTTTCGAGTTTTTGGTGCATCTTCGAGAGTCGCTGGGGCGGGGTCAACGTGTGGTTGGCGCGTTTTCGTATGGCTTGGTCCCTCAAGGGGACGCAGCGAGCCGGCAGCGAAACCATGCGTGTGTTTGCGTTGGCACTTTGGCAAGCTGGAGCCCCTGAAACTTCAGGTGCAGCGAATAGTGGGTCCATTGGAGTGAAGAGTTTCGGGGGTTCTCAAATTTTGCTTGAGAAGTCATCCTGGCGATGTCACTTTAAGGGACGGCCAGAATCCGAACAAACATGTTTCTGTTTGCGAGCAAAAACCGCGGTAGACAGATGCAGGTACATCCAAAGCAGGAGATCAACGCCGCAATTGAAACCGATTCGGATATGAGTATATCAAATTACCGTCATTTACTGTATATGGGAGTGTTTCATGGACATGGTTTCGGGTACACCATTTAGTACCGATCAGTGTTGATTCTGACACAAATTTCACCAGAAACTGGCGCCTTTCCATACTGCGTGCAGACTCGCGATTCAACCAGGGATTCGGGGGTTTACAACGGTCTCAACCTCTCAAAGATTCCCAAAGGGCTATCGACTTGGCGGTTAGCCGTCCGGTTGCTTAGGATTTTAGTTTTTTAAGGTTTAACCACTAAAATCTAAACTTTTTGCGGGGGATCTGAGGACAGCCCAGTTGGTGGAGTTGCTTCTCGCTGGATTTGGAATTTGAGTTCCACTGGGCGATTTTGAAAGATGGACACATGCCAAACGAGCACCCAATCCGCAGCCCCGCTCACCGCTTGAGTTGGTGATATTGTCACATGGGGAAATATTTGAGGAAGAACCAACTGGAAACTGGGCTTTGAGAAAACAACGTCAGCCAACACAGCCTCGGAGAAAACCAAGCAACCACACGTTGACATAAAACGCCAATCAACAACAATCCGGAAAGGAAGAAGGCAACAGATAGTCGCCTTTTATTTTGCCAGGTCTCCATTTTGACCCCCACTCCAAGCAATAACTCACATCAGTATTTTTGCTGTCGCCCAAAAGCATCCATGGCTTAAATGGCCGCTGTCGAGCAGCAGGACGGGCAGAGGATTCCAGGGGTCAAGCTTCGAGGGTTACTGTTCATTGGAGTTTGTGGTTTCGCCTGAAAGCCACAATCCAAACCTGAGAAGACAATCCCAAGCATACATGGGTGCGGAATGCCGCCTTTGTAATTCCTTAGATGGTTCTGGTTAGGTCATTCTAGTAGCAGGTGTCGATTTTGGCTCACTGTTAAACTGGAATTGTGGCGCAGTTGTTGAACCTGAGTGTCAAAATCGCGGCTCATGCTCATTCACGGATGAGTTCAGGCTAGTTCAGGTGTGTTTCATGGTAGGGCAAAACCAACTTTGCGGCGGCTTTGTGCGGGCTAATGTTGGTGAGTCCATGTTCAAAGACACACAGTAGTCACTCTGCGGGCCTCCCCCTTTGGGAATCCCTTATAACAAAAATCGGGAAATCGCAGTAATCACAGGAATGGCGGCTGGCCCACTTTGGGCAAAGCGCCCACTTTCCCCTCGGTGGGTGTGCATGTCTTTCAGTAGGCCTGCGGGACATGCGCAGGGATTCGCTAGGCGCTACCGCTGAAATGATCACGAACATGGAGGTGCACAGACCCCAAGCTGACACTCAATGCCACTTCCGCCCTTTGAAGGCTCTCGATACGCCGTAAGCGAAAAGTGCGGGGCTTCTTCGATGCCGCCCCGCATCCAACGAGGAATCGTGAAAACACCCTGTGAGATTGACATTCTCCTTTCGCCCAAGAATCCCCTCAAGTTCTCAAGAGCTCACCAGCATGGGCGTGTCTTGTTTTCACCTTAGGGGACCCCACAAAATTGTGGCTTTCCTCCACAATCACCAAGAAATGGACACACCCATAGCTGGTAGTGACACCCTACACATTTGGTGTCAGGTCCCCATTGGTCGTCTTGCGCAACGCAGCTGGAGCTTCAGTTTTGATCCCTTCCTTGTCTTCCAGTTGCCCAAGAATATCTTGCCAATTTTCCGTTTTGGTTTCAGTGGGAATCGATCACTTCTGAGCAAAACTGCGGATTTTTTTACAGCGGAACTGCGCAAGCGGAGCGTGTGTGGGCTCCTTAAAAGATACATTTTGCCCATTTGAAGTTTGAAACATGGCTTTTTCCACCAAAATAACCGGAAACCACCATTTACAAGGCAATGTTCAGGTGTATAATTTCAGGATCCCTGTTGGGGCGTGCTGGCTTTGGTTCCGTTCATTTGTGGTGGCAAGGGTCGAAACTCAAACTTGCCCTCACTTGACGCCGGCCTTGATGAATATGTTAGATCCTTTCAGCGAGTGCAAAAGAAGCACTGACAGTTTACTGCCATACCGGCACCCGGGTCCCAACTGCTGTTTCCAATGTCGAAAAAATCCCAACTGTCCAAAAGGCAGCGCTTGGGGGTGCTGGTAATGGCTACAAGTGGTGCTAACGTGCCCCACGACCCCATTAAATTTGTTAAACACCTAGAGGTTGGTTGCTGAAAAACTCAGTGCTACATGTGGTTCTCAGGTGCCCCATGTCCGAAAATCCGAAAACTCTTCTCCCGCCAGTACCTCAGCAGCAGTGGCGATGTGTTGCTGCGGCCTGCGGAGGCACGGGCTTCGGGCTTGAAGCAGGCGGTGTGTGTTTTGGCCTCGCCACCTATACCCTGGTCGAGGTGCCTCGACCAAACAAGTGTGACAGGGGCTTTGGACTTTGGAAGAGGGGACGATTGCAAGATCATTTTTCAACCGAGCCCGGCTTGCCTTAAGATTCGGTGAATTGCCAAAATGTTTCATCCACTTGGGTTTGAGTCGATTGAGTCCGGCACGGAACGACAGCGCACTGAACGGGATTGACTCCAGTTCCATGGGGCGACAGATTGGAAACCTTCGCCAGACTGGGAAAGCCCCAGAAAGTTCAGAGAAAAGTAGAGGCCGAATTGCCATGCAGGTGTACCCCCAGCTTAGGGAACCCCACCTTTGTTGCCCAGTGGCCCGTGTTTTCCCCTTTTAAACACAAACCAACCAAAAAAAGGGGTTCCCCAGGTGACCCTTTCTTTGTTGGTGGAGTTTGTTTTTTCAATCCTTTGGAGGAAATGGCCCAGTGGTTACCGATCCTTTTTTCCCCATGGAAATCCACTGGGCATCGAAGCCACTGCCAACTAAGGGGTTTTCCCTTAAACCACTGCTCCCCGAACTCAACCCCCACTAATCGGTTGTTTTCCATGACCCTCCCACCAACATGGAAGTGCCAAAAGAAAGGCCCTTTCCAAGAAAGTCGTCTTAGGGTCTGTGCACTATGTTGGCTACAGGGGTCTGTGCATGTTAGCTGGAGAGCAGAGCCCCAAAGACCCGAGCTGGCCTCGAGGTGCCTGGCGCGGACATCAGCTGCCTCGCTTGGTCGCCCGCCCGCGACCCGAAGCGATGGAAAGCGCGGGCGAAATGGGAAATCAAAGACCCTGTGTCCAAAAAAGGCCGAGTAAAAAGAAAAGGAAAGCAACCACAGCGTTTGAAAAGAAAGCCTTCTTCTTTTTGTTGTTTGTTTTGTGTGTGTGTGTGTGTTTTGTTTCCTCGTGCATGTTTTTGTCGTTGCTGTTTTCCAGCGTGGCCAGGTTTTTCGCGGGTCATCACCCGCGACAAACAAAAAGAACACAAGGGTGTTCTCGTGTTCTCCAGGCCGGGGGAGAAAACAACAAAATTCCTTCCCCCCCCCCCCCCCGAGCCTTCAGGATTGGTCCGCAAGGCCACTGCAAGTCGATGTCTTCTCTTTTACCAAACGATCTAGGCAATCAGTCCAAGGGATCGCATGTTTGGTGTCACAGAAAAGGTTTTACCCTTTCTCCAACTAACATGGCAGTGGGGAGGTTGGAAGATTCATTTCCTTTTCAAGGGAGCCTTTGTGGGAGGGAGGTTAGTTTTGACCATGGAGGGGGAAGACGAATTTGAGAAAAGTCGACGAAGCTCAGAGAACTGGTGTGAATTGTTGCATTTCAGGAATGGCAGTCAGTTGTCAAAACACAGGAGACTTCCTGAGCCAGCGGTATCTTTGGCAACGGCTTCTTCGTTAAAAAAACGCAAGCATCGTAAAGCGTTTGCCTTGCAATGACGGTTGCTCACAGGGGTCGAAGATTGGTCGCCATTTCTAGCCCGCGGTGCGAACCTTTTGCCTTTCTTCTCACCGTTCTCCAAACCCCAGGGCCTCCCCTCCGCCTCGATCCTTTTGGCTCAAAGCTCGCCTTCCGATCGCCGCATCTTCCGCCATCGGATTTTTTTTCGGTCCGGACGCCATGGACGAGGGCATGAACCGGCTGTTGATCGATGCCTTGCACATCGACCCGCCGAGATACCGGAAGGCAGTGACACGCCGAGGCGGGGGGTTCGGAACGGCTCGGTTCGAGGTCGGCTCGGAGGGGCAGAGGTTGTCCAGTGATGACTTCGACTGGGGACACATGGCCTAGCATTCTTGTTCTTTTCATGTTTGCGGTTAAGAGCAGTTGGCATGCTATTCGTTTGGAAGATAGCAGGGGGAGCAAACAAGCCCGTTTGGTTGGTTCTGGTCGTTCTTGAGAGGCAAGAGCATTTCGTTTGGTTGGCATACCAGGGCTTGGGAAGCTCTGGTTTTGTTCATTGGGGGTCCCCATTTTCTGGCGGGTAACAGAATTTGGGAAGATACCTCTCATGCCTGATGTTCTTGTTGTGTTCATTCTTCGTGGGTGCAATCTGAGCAATTTGTTTGGGAAGATGTGAGGGGTTACCCAGTTGATGGTTCTGTTGCAACCTGAGAGTGTCCTCGAACATTTGTGTGTCTCAAAATGAATTGGTGGTTTTGCCTCCGGTGTCCCTTTTAAAAAGGCAACCACAGCAATAGTCGTTTTGCCACTCCAATTCGGTTCCCTTTTTTTGGTGGTTTGGATTGGTGGTTTGGGATTTGGCCGTGGCTCAACAAAGTGGTACCAAACTGGCTGGTAAATGGAACCAAAGACTAAAACCCGTGGTTTGCCCCAGTTGCTTAATTTTCAGCCACGCCCAAATCAAAAAAGCTCTCCGTGTCACCGCCAAGCCAATTGGGGAAGCAGCCGCCTCTCTCCGCGCCAGAAGTCGTGGCCCCGAGCAATTCGAGGCCGGGGAAAGCCGGCGAACTGCTTCGTTTGGGTTTTCTCGGCGACTTTTTGAGCTGATGCTGATGGTTGCGAAATCCATTGCGCACCACCTAAGAAACCGATGGCTTCTGTTGATTCCCCAACGTAAATGCCAACAAACAGTGGGTTCCCCACGTTTTCAAAGTGGTGCACCGATTTGTCCATCCACAGTAGGTCTTAAAGGGAGGCTATGACTACTGACAATCATAGGCGTCCTTTCTAGGTTGGTTTGGTTAAAAAATCGACGGGTTCCATTGGTTTAGATGGGTTTTGTGCCATTTACCAGGGCCATCGATTTTTCCAAAAGGCCACCTACTGTATGCTGACAATATGTTTATATGTTTTTGTTCCGGGCGAATCTTCGCTCGGGAATCTTGAAGCTTACTCGCAGAATTCCAAAATGGGTTGCCCTAGTAAGTGGAAACATGGTTCCCAAAACCTGCGGTTTGCCCCTGGTTAATTTTGGTTGCCACACCCAGGTCTTCGCCCAGTCCTTTGATTTTGAGACGACACCACAGGCTTTGGGATCGACTCATCTGATGAGTTTCTTTCCGAATATTTGCTCCTAGCCGTCCATTTTTGTTTGTCCACAGCCACCGTTCGTTTGTTTTCTGGTTGCTTTTCTGGTTGGCTTTCGCAAATGTCACAAAGGACTTTTTAAGTTAGTTGCTGTTGGTGGTCGACGAGACGCTGGACGGAATTGGTTTGCAACTTTACCAAACGAACTCCAAAGCCGGCTCGGGAGGCTTGCGTGGAAAGACCCGGACGGTACCCCCAAAACAGTACCAAGCCTAAACGTTCCGTCACGCAACCCTTGCTACAAGACAACGCCTGGCAGGCTACACGGCCATGCGAAAATGCAGCCGGTTTTCGGGCTACAAGTTGACGCACCAGCACCAAAACCAACTACTGCAGGGGGCAGCAGATAGAATTTTCCAATCAGAAGAACTACCGTGAACTATTTAATTGCGATGGATGCCCATAGTCTAACTACTACGGGTGGCAGCAAGTGCAGGCGCCTCACAGCGTGTCACCTGCGTGTCGCCCGCCTGTCGCCCCGTGTCGCCTGTCCGTTTCACCTGCGTGTCACCCCGTCTCGCCTGCGCGTCACTTTTTGTCTCGGGCGTGTCGCTTGCGTGTCACTTGCTTGTCACTGTGGGCTTGGGAAGGGGTAGGGATATAAGCTTGTTTTTGTTTTTTATGCAACCGTAGATCGGGGATCATCTGTTGTTTATTTTGTTTTCGGAATTACTGCTAGCATGGACGGTAGTCTCTCGAAAATAAGTTGAACACAGTCGGAGGGTTCTTGTAGTTTGCTCTGCGCCTAGGAACTTTTAACCATCGTCGCGGTCGTAAGCCAAAAGGAGCTGTAGCAATCTTGGCTTGAGCCAACGGATGCCTAACTCTGCACGTCATGTGGCTGTGATTGAAAAAAAATAGGTACCCTCAAATGGAATTTGGTAAATGGAAAGCTGGACTAAATACAACCAGCGGTTTTCTGGTGCTTTAATTTGGCCCCATCCCCATGTCTTCTTTTAAAGCATTGTACATTTTGTAGTGCAGAACAGTGTGAACGCTTTCCAGCGTGCCAAGGTTTCAATCACTGGCTTCGGAGTTGTTTCCCAGAGGTTCATACGGGGTGACACCTTCAACGATTCATCCCCATGCCAAATGAGGGAAGGCCAAACAGAATACGCAGGGCCACAAGAATCTAAGAGTGCCATTCCTTTTCCCTCTGAGAGGTCACAAAATCAGAAAAGGATTCAGCCCTCAAATGGGGAGAAGCATGACAACCTCAAACAACTTTCAATCCCTTCAAAGTGCCCACAGCGGCTAAGAATTGCTTGAAACTCCGGCTCACTCCGCCAACATTGTCCACTCCCTTTTCTCCTTCTTCCTCTCTCTCTTTTCTCCTCCCCCATGTGTTCCCTCGTCCTCTCTCCCTCTCTCTCTCTCTCTGTCTCTCTCTGTCTCTCTCTCTCTCTCTCTCTCTGTCTCTCTCTGTCTCTCTCTCTCTCTCTCTCTCTTTTTCTTTGTCTTTCTCTGTCTCTCTCTCTCTCTCTCTCTCTCTCTCTTTCATTAAAATCAGCCTGTTGTTTACTACAAGTGCAAGTGCTGTAATGTCGTTAACACAGACAAACCTGCAGTCTGCACAGCTCTTCTTTTGCATGGGCTCTGGATGTAGTAAAGCTCAAGGACTGCGGTCATGTACAAGCTATGTAGTACAACACCGCATGTACACTCACACGGCCCCTCAGTTGAAAGATATTGTAGCATCTTTCAACTGAAGTGGAAGTTGCAGTATTGACAGTAGTGATGAAAACAGATGTTGTTCATCCATGCTGATGTAGTGAAAAGAAAGAGGTGTAGTCCTCAGTAGCTCACGCTGTTCAGGATTCAGTCCCTGATGTAGTCAGACTGAACGCAGTTCGCGAGGAAGCACCTGATGTTGTAGTCCAGCATGTACTTTCATGCATGGTTGCGCCAGTTGTTTCTTTAGGACCGACGAAGGTCTTGTAGCGCTTGAACCGTGTTGGGCTCGCTCAGGTAGTTCAGGATTTCCTGGCCTGACCCCCGTGTCCTGTTGTAGTCCTTCATGGGATTGACCGGCATTGTGATTCGTAGTTGCCTGCGTTGCTTGCCGTCGTGGTCTTCTGTGATGGGTGCATGTGGAAATGCTGCAGAGACGTCGCCTAGTCGCGCTGCCCAGTTTGGTCGTGACATCTGTAGCGCGAGAAGTGTCCGTAGTGTCGTGAACATCGGTGTAGAAGCAGACAGAGTGTTCGTCATCGATCTTTTCGGTGTAGCCTTTTGCGACGACTCTACTTCGCGCGCCTGGTCCGTTCTTTCTGTGGACCCACCTTGTAGGGATTGCTTCTTTGATGACGTTGTCACCGACTGTAGACGCATCTACTTCGTCGTAGACGTCGTGTAGTTTCATTTGTTGATTCGTGTTTCATTCCTTCCAGTAGTTGTGTTTCATCGTAACCTTCGTTGTCGAAGATTATGGGCTGGTCTTCTGAGGTGTCGTCATTGGTGTAGGAGGTGATGGAGTTTCCGTTGGACAGTGTTACTGCGTTGACGTTTGTCGTAGTGATTGTGGTTGTTTGGTTGCTTCCTCCGTTGATCTGATTGCGTGTGTCCTTTGAGGCCTCTTGTGCTTTACTTGGTTGCATTACTTCTTCCGGAGTCATGCGTCGTAATGTTTGTTGATGTGGTTGTGCTGGTAGTGGTGGATGTTGTCGCCTGATCGGTGAAGTAGCCATGAGGCTATCCGGTAGTGGTCGAGAACGTCGAGGTCGGCGGAAGTCGTAGAGGTGACGTCGTGCGTTGTTGTTTCGTTGCGGGTTCCGTGACGATGTCGTCCGTCACATTCGTCTGTTGTCCAGTCTTGTGTTGATCGTTTCTTTTCTGACAATTGGAGTTGCGTGTCCAACAGTGTTGCGAATGATGGGTTGTAGGTGTTCCGTCGTGGCGCCCAAGGCGTTCCGAAAACCTTGCTTAGTAACGCAAGGTCGTATTTGAAGTCCGGTTGTAGTCTCCGTACTGTTCTTGCTTTCAGTACGCCTTGTTCTGTTGCGACATAGTTTTCTTCGGTTTTGGAAACTTTTCCGAGCCACATGCATTTCTGCAGGTCTGCTTTTGGAAGTTTCTTGTGCTGTGGTGGAAGACAAAGTAGTGTTTCGCCAAACTTGCAAATTGCTCGCTCGTAGTTTCTTCCCCAGCGGCATTCGAAGCTTGTGTAGCCGTCGGAGTGGATTTACCGTCCATGCTGCATGTCGTACTATCCAAGGTAGACAGTGTTTTGTGGGCATTGTGATGCTGTAGTGGCTTTCAACTTGTGCTTTGACAATGCGTATTTATCCAAGAAGTGTTCTGTGTAGTCGCTCAACGCTTCAGGTGCATGTCATACACTCATTGAGCCAACTTTGGCTGCTGTTGCTTTTGGAAGTGCGTTGACTGTGTCCTCGTTACTCAAACATTAATGCTTGTAGGTTGTTGACCATGTAGTCCTTCATTGATGGTTTGTCCGGGACCAGTACCGCCAGACACAGTTGTGTAGCAACATCAACTGCTGTTAAGACTGGTATGGTCTTCTTGTTGTGGTTTGATGTAGGCAAAGTATACTTGGATTATGGGTTGTCGTGATTGTTGTTGCTTGTAGTTGTCTTGGCGCCCTCTGTCTTGCACGCAAATTGGACACCAATTTCTGTATGGTAGGTGTGTCAGGTTGTGTTCTGCTAATTTGTTGTGGAGTTGGTTGTTGTGGTTGTCGTAGTCCTCTTGCTCTGTGTGCTTCGTGGTGTTCGCGTTGTTGCTCCTCGTCGTAGTCTTCTTTATGGTGAACCTTGTTGTGCCTATCCATTGAAATGGTAGTGCTGCATTGCCGATGTGTGCGTTGTGAAACTTCTCCAAAGTTGTTGTTGGCGACTGTAGTTCTGTGAGGTTCGAGTGTGTTGATTGTACTTCTTAGTGATATGTGGTGTCTTATCTCCAGTGTTCACCTTGCCTTTCCCAGTAGTCTTGGTTGTCTTCCTTTGCTGTGAGTGGTCTATGTATGGTTGCTTTTGGTTGTGTGGTGCCAAGCAAGGTCTGTAGAAGGTGCTGCTTTGGATCTCCGTATCATTTGTGGAGCTCGTAGCTGTGGCTTTGACTTTCTTGGTGGTGTCTTCATGAGATGTTGGGGATTGTGAACTCTGTCTTGTTTTCTCCAGTCCAGTTGTCACGTTCAAGTGTTCTTTGTAGTTCATTCTTGGAAAGTTGTTTGGTGTCCTCTTGTAGTTGTTTTGGTTAGTCGCTAACCATCTAGCTCTTCTGGTATTGGGCAGCCGCTGTTGTGTGAAGTGAAGAGTGCTTTGCGTGGTCGTTTGTGGACTCTAATGGCGCAGTCACCATCAAGTTTCCAGTAGTCAGTATTTCCACCAAGGGTTTGTCGTAGTGCGTTAGTGGTGCAAGTTGTTCTTGTTGTCGTTTTGCTTTCGCTGCAGGTTGAATGACAGCAACGGATTTTCCGCTGGGTAGATGTCGTGTTAGGAATGTCGATCTTCTCTGCTCGTAGATCGAAGAGCCCTGAGTGTCTGGTAAGGTGTGCTTGTTGTTGTCCGTGTGTGATGGTGCAGTGTCGTGGGTTGAAGTCGACTCCATATCCTATCCTCTAGCAAGTAGTCTTGATGCGCTGAGCAGCTGGTGGTATGACTTCAAGTTGGAGTACATGATGTAGTGTGTGATGTTGTCATCAACTTTCTTTTGTCTTTGCTTTTGTGTTGCCGCTGCTATGTCGGAGTGCCAAGTCACACCTCACAACCGGACACATCAGACAAGCAAAGTCACTACCATGCAAGCGCAAACCTACATCACTACTTGGAAAGAAAGCATCACATACAACATCGTGAAACGACCGCATCACTTCCAACAATTCTTACAAGAGGACACAGCACAACGTTGATGCCTCCAATGTAGTTTGCTGCACCTTCATAGCTGTTGTCAGGGACCCCTGTTTTGCGACACCGGCTCCCCGAAGACTATTTTAAGGTGCTAATCATCAATTTCCCGCACGGTACGTTGGGCCCACCCTCAGATGTGGGGGTGGAGCGCGTTCTCCTCCATCCTGTCTCAGGTGTCCGACGCACCAAGCAATGTCGGCGGATATTGCATGAGCAAACTTGATGCATTTTTCCTTGGGCTGTTTCTTGGCTCTGCTTGTGCGGTGAGCCCACAAGAGCCGTTTCGCAGGTGTGCTTCTTACTCATGTAGCAGGCATGTGCGCAGTGCTGAGCGGGCGCGCGTGAGCGAGTGTGCTTCGAATTTGGCAGGCATGTGTGCAGTGCTGGGCGGGTACACGTGAGCGGGCGTGCTTCCCATTTGCAGGCTTTGGCAGGCATGCACGCAGTGCTGAGCTTGCCATTTGGAGGGCGCGCCCAGCATGGCATTTGTGCAGCGCTGAGGCATGTGTGTGGGCGGGCGCGCCAGAACATGTGTGCAGGCGCACGTGAACGGGGTTGCTTAGCATCTGCCACGCACATTCTGTTTCAGGACCCTTTGTGCAAACGACGGCACGTGCGGTGTTTGAAAAAGCCATAGCTTTAGCTGCGGGGTTCTTACCCCTGCTTTAAGTGGCCTGGGTGGGGTCCTCAGGGTCTTGAACGAATTCTTTCAGCATGGCTTGGTTCAAAAATAGAAAAATGTTTTTACTTTTCCGAATTAAACGATAAAAATTGATTGTCGCTAAGTTCAGCTTCCGGCCGTGTTGGCATGTTTCCCGGTGTCTCCTCTTCATCTGTCTTGCTCAGTTTGGAAGTTTTGTCTTAGGCAACGACAACGAGCTTCCCTCTCTCCCTCCTCCCTCCCTCCCTCCCTCCCTCCCTCCCTCTCCCTCTCCCTCTCCCTCTCTCTCTCTCTCTCTCTCTCTCTCTCTCTTTCTCTCTCCCTCTTTCCCCAGTGACAAGCCCCGAACCTGCTTGCAGCGAGTTTCCGAATGGACCTCCCGGAGCTTCCCCGCATCGTCAGGAACGCCGGACTCGATGTGGAGGCGTGTCCGAAGCAAGGTGAAGCGGGCCAAGAGGCGCAGCAACAGGCAAAGCAGGAGGCGAACCAAGTCGCCGCGAATTTTTTGTAAGGGCATGTCACCAGCAACCGTCCATTTTGTGGACGGTACTTGTCAGTTGGGCATTCGTTCCCATAAGAGCACGGCCGAATTGGGTTGCAACCTGAGCGTCCTAGACAAATTAAGCACTTGTGTTGTCTCAGAATAGTGTGGTTTTTGATCAGCACTTTGGGAGCAACCCGCGGTCGACTCTGTCGGCCTTCGGCCATCCATCTTGATGCAAGCCTTGGAGTTTGGGCATGCGTTCGTAAGAGCACGGCCAAAGAATGACTCAAACATTTTTGTTGTTTGGGAAACCCATGCTTGTCAGCACAACTTTTCGGATTTCGGAGCAACCGGCGGTCAATTCTGTCGACCTTTGGCCAGTTTATGCCTGCATTGCTTCCGCGAATTCGCAGCGTGAGGGGTCCATTTGTGTGCAAACTCGAGAAACATTGCCACGGCCAAGCTTTGTAACGTGATGTGTAGATTCATACCAGCACCTTGGTCCCAACTGTTTTTCCTCATGTTCAGAATCCTTCCTCCATACTGTCCAAAAGCAGTGGTTGGGAATTGGGTGCTGGTAGAGGTGTCTTTGTTTGAGTGTGGGGCTTCCCTCTTTCAAACAAGTGTTTAATGCACGTTCTAGTGATTCTAGTGTATCCCGTGATACCTCGACAGCAAGGCGAAAATCAGAAAACTGGATCGATCGGATCGAATCGAAGGCTTGGACTTGTGTGGGCCCAGAATGGGGTGACTTTAGTTTGGATATGGCCGAGGCTCCAGATGAAGGATTGTGCCCAATAAAGCGGAAGCGATTCAAGAGTATTCCAACGGTTCGATTCGTGGCACCCTCATTTCCGATTTGTTTGTCAGCTTGCCTGTTGAATCAACCTCATGCAACTAAATTCCCGCAAGTACGGTAGCCACAAAGCCGTGGTTGGGACCCGGGTGCTGGGAGGTGAAGATTTCGTTGAAATGTGGTGCTCGTCAGACGTGGGCGCACCGATGTCCCTCTCTCAGTGGACAAAAAAAGAAAACGGAGTCCATGTTGAACGCCATTCCGGATGTTGACCCAAGTTGACCCCAGATACACAAGAGCTTGGGTTTGGGGCGCCCTCGTAGCGAGAAATGCCCTCACCACTCTGGCAACAACAATCCCCCTAGGAGTTTATGAATCCGGGGTCAACAATCACTTAGTTGTTCAAAGCCGACCTTTTGACCTTTTGGTTTTCCCATTTTGGTCCATATTTAGTCATGCCCCCAAAAGGTTAACCTTTTAGTTGCAGGTCCTTTGGGCAACTGAGATCAGGCTGAAATGTGGGGTGTAGTTTTCTTGGTTGAACTGGTTCAGGCCCCCTGGGCTTTCAGCCGGGCAATCAGAACTCACGAGCGCAAAGGTTTTGCCTTTTCCGCCAGCTTCACGTAGCAAGAGGGGCAACCGCTGGCAAACCTCAGACCTGCCACTGATCACTTGAGCCACACTCAAAACCCGGGTAGATGAAGGTTAGGGGCAGTCCCAGCCATAGCTGCGGATCTCCCCCTTCTTAATTCACATGGTGGGTCAACTATTTTAATACCATTCTGGTTTTGATTGTGGCTCACTTCACCTCAAGCCCGCCATCGCCCGCCATTTTTTCGACTTTGAGACTTGACTGGGCAACCTCCAAGCCGCCCCCCGAACCCCGAACCCGTGGTCCATGCAAAGGCACAGCATGTGTTTCAACCTGGCTGGTTTCCTATGTGTCCAACCTTTGCTTTAGACGTTCCATTGCAAATTTTTTGCGGAGGCACGATGCCTGAGTGCGATGGCTTTTGAAAGGGCCGGCTCTTTACTCGGAGCCAGGAAAACTGGATTAGCCAACTTCTCAGCCCAGAAATCCAGGCGTTTGACTATGCGCAACCTACTTGACTTGGCAATCTCAGCCCCTCAATTTCTTATGGAGGTTTGTTTTCTTTCCTTTTTTCCGCTTTCGGCTTTTTGCTTCTTGGCTTTCGGCTTCTTGTTGGCTTCTGCGGCTTTTGGTGGCTTCTTGGCATTCCCAGTTCCTCTTTGGCATTCGTGGCGTCTTGGCTCTTTTGCGCGGCTTTTCGCGGGTTGATGCGGCGGCTTTGGCGTCTTTGGCATCCTCTGCTTTCCCTGCGGGGCGTTTTGGCGTTTTGGCACCCTTTCATTGGTTTTTGGGATTTGGCTTCCCGCATCATCAGCATCACCAGTTGTCTCCCTAGTTCAATCATCACTTCTTCGAACATCATAGAAAAAGCCACCCCCGCCAACGCTCCTGCTGCCTGTTAAATTCTATCGCACCCGTTCTTGAATCATTGCACCCCTACTTGAATCATCACTTCGAACATCATGGGGGGGCCTATTTGAATCATCACTTCTTCGAACATGATTTCTTATATACTGAGTTCTTCTACAGTGCTTGCGCTGTACTCCAAACTTGGGTTATTTTTTGTTGGCTCGGGGATTTCACGACAGGTTGGACTCGAAAAGCTTACGACCGATCTCTGTACGACGAATCCCGTTTTCAGCTTGGGCCGGAAAGACCATAACAACGACCGGCGCAAACAACTGGGCGCTCAATTTTTCATAATTTGCTCAGTCGCAAGGTCCGATACAGGGATCCAATTCTATCCAAGCGGCTTCAAAGCCTTTGGGTGCTTTTTTAGTGGATTTCCCGTTCAAATCGAGCGGGGGATTTGTGTTCATGCACCTGTTCAAAGCCGAAGGTTGCCTTTGGGGCATGGAAAACCGCTCATTTTGCTTGTACCCAAGGGGGGTTCGGCCAAATTGTGGGAACAACACCATGTCCACGTCTATACATTTCTATACCCAATTTAGACGATCAGGGTAGGCTCCTGATGGGTATTGTTCCAGCCCAGGAGTTAGCCCTCAAATAAAGGGGTATGGCAATTCCGTGTTTTCCCGATTTCCCGGCTGGTTTAAAGGGAATCGATCTTTACTGCAAATATGTGTATTTTACCTGTACAGAGCCACCCCCGGAGCACCAAACCAAACCAAGCGAAAACCACAAAAAAACAATATATATATATATATATAATATTATATATATATATGGTAGGAAGCTTTCATCTTCTTCAGGTTCTGTTTTTTGGGCTGAGAAGGGGCGTAGGCCCAGGTTCACACCCCAGTAAATGTGACGAAGCGGTGGCCCACTTTGGCATTTCAGAAATGTTGGTTTGGTTCACACAACCATGAAGGCAGGATTTCACCAAACGTGCTCAAATGAGGTTGGGTCAACATACTTGGTATAGCAACCATTTGAGAGTCAATTGGACATGGATTTGGGGGTGTTGCTTGGTGCGCAATGTATGGCCAAATGATTGGTACGGTCATCAGCCCCCCTACCGATGGCCTCAGGTTCCTGACTGGCATTTTATGGGGCTCAAGCTGCAAAACACAGATTGTGTTGCTCTACTACGTGTGCTCGAAACCAGTGTAAACATCAAAGTTTCCATTCAAAACCATGCTTGAAGCCGAACACAAGCCGTCTTGGACTTATTGCCTTTTTCAATCCTCTAAAGACGAAACACCTGCTACCGTAAAGAAGGTGACAAATCATCAACAACACCTTATGTTGCAGCGCTTTCAGTCATGTGGAGAAAGAGGAAGTGCAGAGTAGATATGAAGTGAGAATCGCAGGGAAACAGCTTTGTGTCCCAACAGGAATGGTTGTGCTGTCCTGCAACGCTGGTGCAAGAGTTCGGAATACGAATCGCAGCAACGCATAGGCTGGGTTGGAGAACTTGTGACTTGAGCCAAACGTGGCCACCACTTGTATATGTTACAAACATACATGTCGCTGTGGTACTATTCACAAAAACAACAGCAATGAGTTCATGAACTGTCCAATTGGTTGCTGGAAGTCACCTCTACATCTGCCCTGCAAAGCATCCATCATTTGCCCCACAAGTCAATTACAACAAAAAACCTTGGTATTGGGAGGGGGTCTTAGCATATACATGTTTTCTGCCAGAGCCCGCAGCTGTTTTTTCCATGTCTATGTTTTCCCGAGTGTCCCAAAAACTTGCTAGGGCGCTCAGGGAACCCATTGGGATGCACCTTTTGGGGATTCGGACCCAGCAGCTGTTGGGTTTTTTTCTCGCGAGCCGAGGTCCAGAACCTGTTGGCGGCGGGCGCCTGGGACAAGACCGTGTCCCTGTGGGAGGCAAATGTCGGAGGGTGGCTCCCTTTTTTCCGTGAAAGCCGACTGAAGAATGCTGGCATCTGAGTTTTTAGGGCCGGAAAGTTGGCAATCCTGGAGTTTTTGTTTTGTTTCGTGAAGCAAAGCGACTGAAGAAGGCTGGCAGCTGGTATTGGCTGGTTTTTTTTTTGGGGGGGGGGGGGGCGGAAAGGTGGCAGGGGACGATCTGTTGGTTCTCGAGTCCCTGCGGTTTTTTCTCCAAGAGAACTGTTTCCAGGTCGCGAGTGAGTACTGCGCAAGTTCCGGGGCTTGTGCAAAACTGGTTCCAAGGCAGAGGAGGATCCCGTTGTTCCGAAATGGGGGCGAGGAGGGATGAACGGCTCTGGGAGAGCGGCTCAGAGCGCGATACCTCGTTGCCCAAGGTCTTTTCACCGATGGCAACTTGATAAAAACAAAACAAGCGTTTTCGCGGGCACAAGGTTCGGGTCGGGAAAGGATCGAATGGGCACATGACCCAAAAGCAATCATTGAAATTCTGTGTTTTTTCTTGCTTTTCGGGTGTGTCTAGGGGTACCCCAAAGGAGGTTTGGGTCTCGTGGTTTCCCTTGCACGCCCTCAAGCGAGCGCAAAGAAGGTCAAGAACGGAGCTCCGACATGGCCCAGAGAGCCCGAAAAAAAAAGAAGTGTTGGCTAGGGAGGTGCTGGATGAAGGTGGGATTTTTTGGAGATCCCTTATTTGCCCAGATTTATGTGTGCAAGCCGCCCCCTTCTAGATTCTGGTATTGAGTCAACTGGGTTCCCCACAACGGCACCGTGGGTTGTCACGGAGGGCATGTGCCTTTTGCAAGCAGAAGGGTCTCAGAAAACCTGGGAATAGATTGCCGAGAAAGACAAGCACTAAAACGTCGGATGCAGCCAACCGACCGAAGCAAAACAGCATCTTTGATTCAAAGTCAAGGGACTCTCTCATCTGGTCCCAACCTGCGACTGCTTGTTGCAATGGCCCAAATCGCGTAAGTACGGTGACCTCCATTTGCTTGAGAGTAGTTGTTATTTTCCCCGGTTGGTTTTAAAGTTGGAATCTATCACTACTGGAAATCTGTTTTTTTTTCTCCAGGGGTCTTAACCCAATGGAAGGTACCCCACGAGCTGTGGCGGCTGGGACGGAAGTTTCCCCCTCCCGCCAACCGTTCAGCGCACCCTTTTTATATGGTTTGCGCGCCATGCAAGCTGGAAGGTAACCCGCCGAACAAATAAGTGTTAGGGAACCCCCCCCCCCAAAAAAAAAGGGGAAGAAAAGCATGTGTTTTTCTGAATTAGCTCCGTTTGTTTCTGCTTTTTTTTTCCTTTTCTTTTTTGGGGTTTCCTTTGTTTTCCACTGACCGGGCAACACATAGTTTTTCGCTGGGGTCCCCTTTTCCCAGCCAAGTCCTCAGGTTTTCCTTTGGAACTTCGAAAGCAAGAGGCACCTCCAAAGAAACGAACTTGCCAGGTGCTTCCGGCGGAGGCGGTCGCCAGGCGACACGGCAGTCGCCTTCTTTTTGTTGTTCGTGTTTTTTCTTTACAGAGAGCCAAAAAAACATGCCAGAGAAGGGGTCTCCGAAATGGATGGCTCGTCGTTTTTTTAGAGTTGGCACCTTATTTTTTGGTGGTGCCCGAAGGGAAACTAAAGGAAAACAACCAATTTAAGGTCTGCTGCCGTTTGGTTGGTGCACGTTTTTGTTATTGGGTTCTAAAGGGAAGCCGAGGGGACTTAAACCAGCAACCGAACATCGAGTGCTTGCTTGATCGAAACGAGCCAGCGATCGCGCGATGGGCGTGGTTTTTCACGCGCTATTTCATTTATGAAGGTCCTGTAGGAGATTCCTTTGGACCCCCCCCCCGCGCCAAATTGGTGGTGCTCCTTTAGTTTCCCTTTGAACACTACATTCGGCTCGTTGCGTTTAAGCATCATCTTCTGGTTGCCACTTTCAGGAGAAGGCTTCCTTTGACGTGACGTGGGGGATAATGCTGAGGGGGCCATTTAGTTACAAGCTGACTGATGAAAAGAAGGCAGAGCCACATGGAAAGCAGTCATGAAGTTGGGTAAGTAGGCAAACACATACAAACAGGTAGCCCCAACTACATCGTGGGACTAAAGAAAGGCAAAGCTTCAATGGAAAGCTTCAAGGTCCTGAAGGAAGGAGATTTCTTCTTGGTGAACCTTTGG
Organism: Effrenium voratum; assembly: GCA_963377175.1. NCBI lineage: Eukaryota > Dinophyceae > Suessiales > Symbiodiniaceae > Effrenium > Effrenium voratum. The sequence continues at coordinate 30,441 of CAUJNA010000493.1, read as the reverse complement.
CTTGTCCAAGCCTCGACCCTGAATCAGGAGTAACCATTATGCCACTTGTGCAGGGGTACGTTTGTTCCTTTCTGTCTCCCACACCGAACATGGTGAACCCCAAAAAGAGGTGGCGCTTTTGAAATCAGGGTCACTGAAGCCACCTTGCGTTGCGATTGAACGGAAATGTGTTGCGCAAGTGCAGCGGAACCGGTGATAACGTGAGCTACCCTGTGCTCGCGCTTTCTCTCGCATGAGCAGCTTGGCGCAAACGTTGTTTCGACCCAACTGGATGGGCGTGTCCTTATTGGGGAACCCCCCAAAATGGCTTTTGAAATGGAATAAAACTGGGCACCCTCAAAAACAGCCCGATTTGAACAGGACGTTCTGAACGCCGTCGGGTTTCCCTTCAAGGGTGCCATTTGGGGTTGATTGGTATGTCGACGGGTAACGGAAAGTCGAATCTGCTTTGGTGGAAACCCCAATGGTCCTCTCATGTCGTGCGGAGCTTGTGGGCGTGTCCTCAAATAGGAGACCCCCGAAGTTTTGATAGCGCCTCCTTCCATGATTCTTTCATCCCCCCCCCTTTTTTTTTTTTGGGGTGGGGGGGTATCGCCGTAGAAAGTTTTTTTTTTTGGGGGGGGGGAGGTATAACGCCGTAGAAAGTTTGGACACCAATGGGATTTTGGACGTGGCGGAGTGCTGGTTTTGATCCACTCATTCGAACCTTCGAGGCTCGAAGGAAAAAAACGGGCGGGGACTTTTGTCGGGCATAGAACAACATTCCAGGGGTTGATTCCCCATTCTTTTCAATCAGCGTTCTTTTCAAAAGCCTGTCGTTTTCCCTGGGTTTCTAGAGGCTGTTTGGAAAGAAACATCCCTGGAAAGAATGGGGAAGGTACCCCTAGAGGCCTTTTGTTTGGACGTGCCTTTCCTGGCCCCCCCCCCTCCCAAGACAAAGCTAAAGCTAATAGGGGTGTTCCTTTTGGAGGTCGTTTAAAGCCATAAGAAAAGTGTACGGGTCCCTTCAAAACCATAAACACGGGTACCAACTCAAAAAGGACACGGACCCAATTCTGGTCAATCCAACTCAGGGAGTGAACCGGCTGGTCCTCGAAAAGAAGCGACAATTGCAAAGGTTTTAGCTTTTTGGTTGGTTGAGCGGTAGTTTCCATTCAACCCACTAAAAGTTAAACCTTTAGTAGGAGATGTCAGGATAGCCCAGAATTGAAAAGAATGGACATCGAATCAGCCCCCTAGAATTGTGCACCGAGCCGTGTTTAGGTCAGTCTCTTTTTGGATGCGGGTGTGTGTTTGTTTGAGGGGTCTGCCATTTGCCGCTTTACTTGACTTGCTTTGATTCTCACATTTGTCTCGTAGACTCACGTCTGCGACCGATCGCCACGGCGCATAGGGGCGAGGGGCTGGAACGACCTTTTGTATCGTCTGAGTTGTGGTCATTGTTTGGTTGGCATCGCAGTGAACGCCGAGGACTTTCTCAGACGTTGGGTGTGCTGCATGAAGGTCTTGCTGAGGGAGTCCTGCGCTGTTTTTACTTGACCCCACTTGGGACCGGCTACAGTGTGCAAGCGTCAGGTGGGATCTTTTGGATCAGTATACAGCAGAGCAGCAGCAGCTCATTCAGCAACCTGCTCGCCATAGTGGGGTGGTTGCGTCCCAGGCAGTAGGGTTGACAGAAGCACACTCCCCTGTGAGTGGCCCGAGTTGCCAACCACGAGATTCCGACAAGGGACCCAGGGCCCCTCTGATTAAGAACTGGGCAGGGAGGGTTTCACTCAACACATCAATGCATCTCGAGTCGTGTCGAAGCTACAGATGGGAATCCACGTGCGGGTGGTGCGGTGGTGGGGGTGGGTTGGGTGGTGTGGGGGTGGGGGGGGTGGCGTTTTCTCGCAAGCACGCGTGGAGTCACAGTGCCTCAGAGCCCAAAGCTTCAAATGCTACGTGTTAGCTCTTTTCATTTACGCGTGGGATTCCCTGGCGCTGAGGCCGAAGCACTAATGCAAGGACACGCAGTTCACCCCGACAGCCAGCTGAAGCGCTTCGGGGGGGTTGCTGGCCCCCTAAGAAGGCTCGCAGTCAGATAGCTTGGAAACAGAAGATAGTACGTTAGGTATAAGTCTGTTTATCAGGTGGTTAACTTATGTATATCTCAGATAGGTTTGGTTATGGTCCGCCGAAAATATAGTAGACTTAGGAGTAGCTACTCAGGAAAGTAAAAGATAATACGTGTTTGAATCTTGCACAGATCTACTACCAAAAGATATAGAATATATTAAAAGTTAATATATGTTTTATCTTTCTTAATGTTTTAAATCTTTTTGGTATCTTTTTTCTTTTTAATCTTTCTTGTCAATTTAGCATAGGGCAGCACCTGCTTTATTTTTAGTCAAAGAACATCGCATTTGAGAATTATTCGTGCATTATTGTTTGGACGCTTTAGCCTCCCTTACTCTGATGGAAGTTTTCTTGCGCGTGGCATTATTTGACCGTGCGCGCCTGGCTAGGATTGTTATTTGCATTATCAGACTCAGCCAGAGGTACTGTTGGCTTCTGTCATTTCTTTTTGCAAAGATGGCGTATTTCTTTTTGCTTTCTTACGTGTCACCGGTGATGCGCGCTGCCTGCGTAGTCTTTGTACACTGATTGTATTCGCCATGGCCGGACTTGTCCAGCACGTTGGTTCGGCCTCGCAATACTTGGTGGAAGCTAAGAAAGTGCTGAGCCCTGCGGCGTTCCTAGAGGCGAAGCAGACACAGCTTAATTATTAAGCACATTTGTGCTGCTGCATGTGACCGCTGGGAGACCATCGCTGCGGGCAGCGGCGGATTTCCTCGGGCTCAGCGGCACCTGGGCTTACCCCTCCAAAAGAAAATCAGCGGGTGGAAAAACACCACGTTGAGCGCTAAAAGCCTTAAGAGCTATGGGAACGTTTGCGGACCACTAAGGAGCATGGACGCCGGAGGACAGGGAGCAAGTCGTTGGCCGATGTGGTGACACTTCATCTGTAGGAACTCCAGCGCAGATCCTTGGCCGCCAGTGCTTCCAGGATTACACGCACCTGCCGGCATACATCTCTGACGAGTCTGTCCCTCACGAATTTCGTGATCCGCCTTGGTTTGGTGAACCCGTCAGAACCCACCTGTCGGGTCTTTGCGGCCTTGCTGCTGCTGAGCTTCAGGAGGGATGCAACGCAGCTCACATCGGCCGAGAAGTACGAGTTCTACACGCTTCAAAAAACTCACTTGAAGAAGCACTGCCAAGCTGCGGGCTGCGTCACCATGACCTTTAAGGACACGCTCCCAAGATCCTTGCCGGTGTCTACGCAAGAGCTTGATCCTGGTTCGCTTCAAAGAGCATTGCGAGGCAGCCACTTGCGCGATGGGCGCTGGAGCTTGCCTTCCGTGATGGCATTTTGTACTGGCATTCCATGCCGCAGCCACCATGGCTGCCTCAAGAAAGGCAGCGCGATGGAGACTTTGGCGTCAGCCCTGCGTGACGCTGTAGACGGATCGCGCAAATCCAAAAAGCGCGATTGCGCCAGCATGCTTGCCCTCGCCGATGTGGCCTTCAATCTGGAGAATTCCACGGAGCCGGTCAAGTTGCCAAGGTCTGCCCCTGCGACAACTCCGCAGCCTACGCCTTCCGCATCGTCTGCCGCAGCCGGCGCAAGTCCTGTGCTGGAGGCAGCCAAGGCCTTTGCTAAGCAAAGGGGCGCCAACCTCGACTTCGAGACGGCGCCGGTGGTGGCACCCAACGATGCGACCTCCAAGGGCAATAAGGCTAAGGCCAAAGCCAAAGCAGCTCCGAAGCCTGCTCCGAAGCGAGCCCCGCAGCGAAAGGCTGCGCCGAAGCCAAAGGCTAAGGCTAATGCAAGAAAGCCCACATGGACGAGGCAGCCGCTTGCTCGCAGCGCCTTGCCCGCCTGCTTGCGCCGCGAGTTTGCCGCGGGCTGCGGCAAATGCCGGGTCGACCAGGGTGTACGAAATCTTGCTGGTCTCATAGGGGATTCAATGTGCTGTGATCCATACTGATCACAATTGGTCACATTGCGCTCGAGCAACTCTGGATTAAAAAATGCACCATCATAGTTCGACGCTTCAAGGCCGGTGTTAGCTACCATGGTCAGCAGGACGAAGCTGTTGCTAAGCTGGCCGACCACTACAAGACCGAGACCTTGGAAGGCAAAAGGGCCATTCTTCTCAAGTATGCGGAGGATCCCAAGCTGTGCTGGGCAAGCAAGCACATGGCCACAGTGACCAGCCGCGAATCTTCGGCTGTCAAGTTCACCGAGGCTGGCTCTTGGAAAACTGAGAAGCAGATCTGTAGCTTGGAGCCCCTTGACCCCAAAGATGAGGAGGACGCCAAGAAGCTGAAAGCGCTCCTCTTTTTTCTTGAAGTGCAGGGATCACCCAAACCCCGACTGGGCCGCTTTGGGCATCAAGCAGTACCGCTACTTGCAGGAGTCAGTCGACACCTGTCTGCGTTTCTGTATCTTTTACTTTGGTGTGATTCATTGTTGTGCAGTCATCGTTCTTTCGACTGCTCGCTTATTATCATCAAGAGACCACGCGCACCGTGGAAGACGCCGTGACTTTCGGTACTTCGATCGGCGGCCAGCTCGGAGGCGAAGGCAACTCCGGCGACGCGGTGATCTCATGGAGTGCCGCGGCCAAGAAAAGTCGCAGGGCCTGCGCGGAAAGGTTCCCATGGAGGAGAGGGGCACGCCGGTGGAACGCGCCAGATGTATGGAGGCGATGTGGCCAAAATGGAGAAAGTGCTTGAGGACCACCCGCTTGGTAATGAAGCTGATGAGTCCGCGCAGCCTGAGTTCACAACGGTGAATGCTTTGGTTGCCTCCATGCTGGACCTCTTGAACGAGATCACCCGTGTGGGGGGCACGTCGTGGAGGGCATCAAACCGAAGCTTCAGCAAAGGCATCCGCTAAGGCCAAGGCCGCAAAGGCTCAAGCGGTTGAATTGGCCGTGTGTGTGTGATAAGGCGATGGCAAACTATGCGGCGGGTGGCGGCGCCGACCTTTTTTCTGCTGAGGACAAGAAGAATACAAATCAGAACTCTTTTCCGTCATTTGTTTGAGTCTGTTTTTTAGCCTGCATCACTACGTGTGACAAGGCTTGCTCGTCAGAGAGAGAGTGTGCTTGAGGAGGGACAACGCGCAACTTGGGGCGGGGTGGGTGGCGGGTGAGGTAGGTCAATCTGCGTGCCAAGAAGATGAGGCTGGAGCGGAGCAGCCGTTGACGACGGGGCCACAGTCTTTGCCCGAGCTCTTGCAGTGGCTTACGCGGTATGCTCAACGGCTGCTGCGCATCCAGGTGTCTGGTTTGTCAGACGACTGACTTCCAGCGTTTTGCAAAGCTGATCCATCATCGCGACTTCGAGCTGTATGGAGCTTCTTCCGGTGCTGGCGCAGCCGGAACTGCGCTGAGGCAGGTTTCTCGAGAGAGTGGGGTTGGGGGTGTGGGGTGGGGCGGGGTGGGTGGGGGCGGGGGTGGGGGATAATTATAGGAACATACATTGAGTGAAGTAAACGAAATTTCCCAGAACCTCAAAATAAAAGCACATTTTTTTAAGATAAATAAGTACGGTTCTGAAATTATAACCTTGTTCACTTCATGAACTGTTTGAAAATATTCAACCCTTATTCATTATCTAATGTATTTTGACTTCATTGTATGTATTTATTGACTTGTTTCATTTCAGATCAGGCCTGTTTGGCAAAGCACTGCCAGCACAAGGTTTCCTTGAGTTGATCTTGAACTTTCAGGTTATGCTTGAGTGCTTCCAAGATTTCTCAGCTGTGATTCAAGTCGTGGCATCAGGTTACAGCCCAAAATTGAGGCACCTCACAAAAAACTGAGAAAATCGAGTTAGGGTCAGCATGTGAGGTGTTCGAAGATCCAAGTTGTAAGCTCCTGTACATCGCAACTGACAAGCAGCGGGCAGACGTGTTCACCAAGCCGTTGCGGGCGCGCAAGGGGGACCATGCGTTAAACCTACTCAACATGGTATCCTAAAGCTCAACTTGCTAAGTGCAATCTTGGCAACGCCCCGACACATGTTGGCCGGATAGAAAAAGTCCTTACACTGGAGTCTTCGCACTTCTCAAGCGGAGACGGGGGATGGTAGGTGGCGCACGCATGCCTTAATTAGACTTGCCGCCGGAATCCGTGTTAGCTTGTACTGTTTTTCAACCAGGTTTCCGGGTTTGATGCTGATACAATACATTCAGTTCACTCCGTGTTACTTGGAAAGGGGTAGGCAGCCCTTCGCCGTTTTCCTTTTCGTGAAACGGGTGCTTCCCTGAATCCACAAACCTGGAACCCCACATTGGACATTTTCCCTAAAGAATGACCTGGTGGGCGTTTTATGGCGTAGAATGGGCTGGGTACATTCCTTCGCGGTATCTGTCGGTCGGCGTCTTTCGGATCGATCCCGCCGCCAGGGCGCGCTACTCGCTGGAGGCGCCGGTCCTATGTTGCAGCTTCAGCGATGGGATCGGCGCCCAGACATCGGCTGCCACGGCGTTTCCGGGCGTCCAGCCAAAAAACCCATGGGGCGTGGCCGATTTTTGTTGGATCTTTTTTACCGGGTCAAAGGGTCTAGGGTCTACGCAAAGGGTTTAGGGTTTGAGGGTCCAGTTTAAAGGGAGAGTGGCAGTTTGAAACAATCACAGTGACCCCTGTTGGAGGGGTCTTATTTTTAGATGATTTGGACAACCTGGATTTCGGCTTTTCCGTCCCAAAAAAATCAGAAAGGGGGACCAACTTAAAACAGAAAAGAGCCACACCCATTCAGCGTGGCCATGTTTTTGAGTTGGTGCTCGGTGTTTTGAGGGTGTTTGGCTCCGCATTTGGAAGCCAAGTCTAACTGAGTGATGGGTCTTGGTTTTCCCTTAAACCACTCACTCCTTTTGGGGAGACCAGACAAAGGCGAACCAATCCGAAGTGGATTGGCACATCAGGTGACTGACTGCAATTGCGTTTTTCCCAATGGCAACCACTGCCTTTCAGCTGGCCAAGGGGAAGTTGAGCATGGGAAAAAACAGCTGGGGGGGTGGGGTGCTGGAAGAGGGTCCTTTTCTCCATAAGCATAGGTGTCCTTTTGGGTAGATCTGCGGCTGGTGGTTCAATCAACCTAAAAAGGACACCTATGCCCATGAGGGAATCCTCACAATAGTTCACAGTTGCCTTTTTCTCCTCCAAGGGGTTGAATATACATCCTTCAAAGCGTGCTTGTAGAGAAAAACCATCGAGGCCTTGGGTCTGTCTTCAGGTTGTGGGAAAAATGCCGACTGGTGGGGCCAGCGGGTCTCAGAGTCCCATGGCCGAGCCACTTGGGCCCTGCGAAGGTTCGTCTTACCTGAGTACCCCAAAAGGAGCGCTCGGGACTCGGGACTCGGGGCCCAGAAAAGCGATCCCCAAAACCCCCCGAACTGGCCTGACTTCGTTTGGACGTAACCAGAAATTCTATCGCAGTCGAAAAAGTTTCCACTAGAGGGTGTGTTTTGGCTGCGATGTCCAGTGCTGCTCTCGGTTTGCGATAATCGGCCAGATATATCCGTGTTTACGAGAGCGGTTCCTTACGCGGGGATTCTGGAATTGCAGGGTTTTGGACCTGCAACCTCCCTGGGTCCATAGCAACCACTGTTTTTCCCAATGCCAACATCCCCTCCGGCTTTTCCAAAAAGCAGTATTTACCCGGGTGCTGGTTGGAAGTATTGTATTTTTTTTCGATCATCCATCTGCTAGGCAGCATCTTATCAGCGGTGGCTGTGATCACAAGGCCGGAGCAGACTCGGGGCTCGGACTGGCTCGGGCTCGCGAGCCTTCCGAACATGGAACCCACCACTTGGATGGCCGACTTGGCAAAGTGGTTAGTAGCCCTAGTTGTAGCCCTTTTGCCATACGTCCCCTATAACCAGGATTGTTACTTTGCTTGGCCAAGTAGAACATCTAGGCAGGCTTAAACGGATGTTGCCACGATTTAGATGGACTTTCTGATAGAGGATTGTGAGATATATGTATGATAGATTGGTCTTATTTTGCCGGCGTCATTTTGATGGACTATGCAACGGGCGAAGAAATGTGTATTGATGTTGGTAGCAGGTGTTTGAGACTTGACATCAAGTGAAGCACTCGTTGGGAGCTTGCTGGCGGAAAACGCTACACGGGAACATGGAGCAAGGACTCGCAGAAAATGTTTATAGCAAGTGGTTGGTGGACACGTTGATCCCTCGTTATGATGTCCACCAAAGGGTTCCTGATGATGCGCACCAGGAACATGGGGACCAAAGGAAGAGGAGAGGACATGACCTTTTTCCCTGGCATTGACCACGATTTTCCGTTCTGTTCCCTGCTCAGTCTTTGTTCTCGCTCGCATCCCACGAAAAGTTCGCTCATGGCACTGCTGTGCCTTTCCTTTTCCTGGCCCCACCCCAACGCAAGCCGGACAAACCGGTTGACTTGACCAGAGGGCCCGTAGAAACGGGGGGATTCGAGGAACCCGCAACACACTTCGCGGAAGCCCCCGGAATTGGATCGAATTTTTGGAATCGAGACGACGTTTCGGTTGACCCCATAGGCCTCCTTCAACCCCAGTTGATGAATAGGTGTCCGATTCGGGGTGTGGGGATTCATCATCACTTTTGGAGGAAGACACCCCCTTATGTATAAACTGGGGTTGATTAATCTGGGTCAACATTCGGTTGGGGAGCCCCTAAAATGGTGACGGCTGGGTTTAAGGGACGAGCAAACGAGCTGGGCATCGCCATGGTTCCACTGACCAACGCGCAAACGACGTGGAGGTGTCCGAGCACCAGCCACTGAGTTTCCTTCTCTAGGTCCCCCAGTGGTGCCCTTTTACCCTTTTTTGGGGGAGGGTTCCCCTACTAAAATAGACTACAGAAAAACGGGTATTATTATGCTAACCGCTCTCCTGGAGGACCTAGTTTTGGTTGAACCCCTTTTGCGTGGGCAACGGTTGCCCATTCATACCAAGCAACATTCGGAAAACGACGGCGGTGCTCAAAACGGCGCCCCTTCGGGGAAAATGAAAAGCAAAAAACAAAACAACGAACAGAACAAAGATAGAGAACAAAACAGGGAAAATGAGGAACAAAAAGAAACCAAACAGAAAAAAACGAGGGAAGAAAAAAAGAAGCGTGATATTTGGTTCGCCCAGCCTCGAGGTCACGGTCAGAGATTTGCAAGCCCAGCGCCGGCCTCGGAGAAGTCGAGGCTTGTCGTCACGGCTGGGTGGCTCGCCTTGGGGAGTTGGTGCCACCGGTTGGAGGGTTTTAGTGGGAAACCAAAGGGAAAACCACCCAATGGCACCTCCCCCCGCAAACGAAAAGGAATTAAACAAGCAAACAAACAAACAAAAACAAGGTATTTTTTAGTGGGAAACCAAAGGGTTTTAAAATCACCCCATGGCACCTCCCCCCCAAAAAAATATATAAGGAATTAAACAAACAAACACGAGCAAAAACAAGAAGGCGGACTCATTTGCTTGAGGATGTGGTTGATGTTCCTTTGGTGTTAAAGGGGATCTATTACTACTGGACATATGTTAGATTTGTCAATGAGGTGCCTTTAGGGTTCCCTTGAAACCGAGATGAAACAGATATCCGTCAAGAAACACACCCCGTTGAGAAACAATCAACACCTGGGTACATGAAGGTTAGGGGACAGTTCCAAGCACAAAGAGGCGCAGCCGGCCTTTGAAATCTTTAGGTTGTCAGTGGACCGCTTTAGTACCAGCTTGTTGTGAACTCGGTCTTGCTTCAAGCCAAAACTTTGTAGTTGTCCAGTGGATTTCTTTGGGCCCGTCTCACCACAACGGTCCAGCCCCAAATGGCGGGTCCCCGTCGCTGGGTCTCCTGGACCCGCAAAACCGCAGCCAGACGCCAAACCTCTCCGTGGTGGGAGACATAGACGCACAAAGGCTAAGCCCTGGCCGCACTTTCTCACGGGAAGCGCTTTCCGAAAGGGGTCTGTGTAAAGAACATCATGGGAGGGTAGTGGGGAAACTTCCCCGACTGCATGTTTGGTTACCGGACTTCTGGGATTTTTGGTTGCGTGCTTGAAGAAGCAGTTGGGGCATCGCCTCAGCCAGAAGGTGATGTCACAGATGACATGTTCAGCAATGTCGTACAGATTCGGGTTTTGCAGGGACGGCAGATCGCTGGAGCGTATCATGCATGCAGATCTAATTGAATGGTGTTCTTGTATATGCTGCTACGAGGTCACAGAATAATATTTCGCTGTCGAGTTGTGAGGCGGAGTATAATGCAGCGGTGAGTGGTGGAGCAGAATTGTTATTCCTGAAGCATTTGGTGGAAGGACTGGCAAAGCAGACAGTGTGAGCTCACTGCACCTGGACAACACCGCAGGCAAAAGAGAGGACTAGTACGCACTCGGCATGTGGATTGCGTTAGGAAACAACAAGAACAAAGAGAAAGGAAATCAGTTTGGGATAAATACCGATCATTTTCGGCCAGAAAAGTCGATTTTGCAGGCCTCCTCAAAAGATCTCCATTTTGCAACCATTTGAAACATGTGGCGTTTTCAACACCAAAATAAAGTTGAACACCACCATTTACAAGTTGCAAAGTTCGATCGGTGGTTTTCATGCATCCGGATCCCTGTTGTAGAGCCCCAAATAGGCCAGGGGCACCTCCCAAGTGTGGGGACTAGTCGCCCGAGACCATGGGGCTGCATGGGGTGGCTGCTCTTAAACCAAAAGTCGGGCCAAAGAAATGTGGAGTGATTAGTGAAGGGAAACCGCCCCCAACCTAAAAACAAATTGGGGGTCAGAGTTCGAACCTACTCAAGTCGCTTAGTACTGCTTAGTACTGGTTTAGATGTTCTTTAATATTGCTTTCCGCTCGTTCAGTACTGTGTTGCCACAGACTGACAGATGCCCCCTCGAAATATATGGACTTCGGCCTCTTGGGAATATATATCATGAATTGTTCGAACCAATATTGGTTCTTGTTTCCCCTTTGGTTTTCCTCCAAAGCAAGCCCCACACACATACAGTTCATGGACAGAATTCTGCACCAGTTGATAGGTGGCGTGTCTCAATATTCATACTGTGGATGGACGCAATCCTGCACCACTTTGAAACCATGGAAACCCATTTGTCTTTGGTATTTACAGGGGAATCATCCTTCCAGGGTTTCTTAGGTGGTGCAGGTTTTTGTCCGGGTATCATAGGCTTTTATTCCCCTTTTATTCCCGCATCTCCGATTCGCAGGACTTCCACAGTAGAACCCGCTCTTTTGGGGGTCGACTCCACTCCCCATAGCCTCGAAGGAGAAAACCGGCGGGCAGCTGCCCGGAACGGATGCGTCTGGAACACCGAGCGCAATCCGGGTCTCGGAGCTTTTGGAACAGGATCCCGAAAAGTTCCAAGGGAAACCCTCCCAGGCGGTTTTTCCAAGCCCGGGCTTTGACTCAAAGCAGAATTCCTTTTTGAGCTCCTTGTACCAAAGAGGGTGCCAAAAGCAAAGCGCAAGATGGGCACTCCAACTATTTGGGGCTGGCTTCCCTTGGTTCCCTGTAGACCAAAAGAAATCACGGGGGGAAAAACAACGACAACAGCCCCCCAACATGGGCACGGGCCCAAAACCGCTCCGTCCAGTCCCGTCCCACGCGCGCGACGCGCGGATCTCTGAGGCAGAGCATGGAACTGGGCCGCCACTCTGCGCCGCTCGGAAAACGCATGAAAACTCGGGACGCCGCGTGAGGGAGAGGAGTTCTCCAAAGTTTGGGGGAGGTTTTTCCCTTTTTCCTTGGGTACTAAAGTTTGTCCATTGTTTTGAAGCTTGTCCTCATTTCTTTTGTTTGTGTGTGTGTGTTTGCTTTAGGGTGCAACAAATTTAGAACCATCTGGAGGAAATACTTGGGTAGCTGTTCTTATTTGAGCGCTAGTACCTGTTTGGGGTTGTGTTGAAGGGAAAGCAAAAGGAAACCACCCTGTTTCGAGGAACAAATTTTGACACATCCATTTGAGTCGGTAGATTGCACTTCCAAAAGATGTTTCATGTTTCATGTACCCGGGGCCATTTGGGGGGCTCTAAAAGTGCCCACAACTTTGAATCTCTCATTCAGGAGCCAAAAGGGGATGGATCATGTTTTCCAGGCTTCCCGTTTGGCATCCAGATGTTGGCTGTTTCTGAGGGGTTTCCCCCTGGTTGTAACATGGAACCCAGCAGGGCCTAATCAGCAGGGGATCCATTTCGAGGAACATGGTCCAAACCAGGGAGATGTTTGTGTGGAGGGTACTCCCTCAAAGTGTGTGGATTTGTGTCGGATATGTTTTTGGCAGCTTCGAGATCCATTCCTTGAAAGGATGCCGGAGGCATGGGCTGGCGTGAGTTGTGTTGCAAAACAGAATGCAAGACGGCCGCGACAGCGGCCCTGACAGACGATAGCAGGAGGAAAGGGAGGGAAGGTGCTGATTTGGATACGCAGGCGAACCCCGCTGCCACTGGCCCAGACTGGCGATCCAAGCGAGCTCAAAAAGACACGGAGCTAAACTCTTGAAGGCGTCACGGAACACTCGTTGCCGTTTGCCCCGGACACGCGAAAGTCGTGGAACACCCTCACACAAACCGTGGATCATCCCTTTCATTACCCTTGGTGTTTGGGCCCGCTGCTGCAACCCGCCCCCCAACCACTCCACCCCACCCCACCACACCACCAAACCCAGCCCCACCAGCCCCCAACCCAAACCGTTGGGCTTGTCGAAAACAACACCGGCATCGCCCCCTCGCCTCCCCTTCCGCTTCGCATCGAATCCGCGCGCGCGAATCCGACGAACTCCACTCGAGTCGATCGAGGCCTGTGAGATATGTCTCCAACCTGGAGGAGCATCAGCTGGTGGTGTCTGGTAGCTCCAGTCTCAGAGTTCCCAAACAACCAATGGGTATGGGTCAAAAGTAAACCACCAGGAATTGGACCGCAGGTTTTTATTCCTTGGTTCCATTTACCAGGGTTCCATTTACCAGGGGGTTACCCTATTTTTGACCCACCGCCAAATCCTGACACCCAGTACAGGCATCAGACACATTTTCAATGGTCACCTTGTGGGAGGAGGTGTTCCTTAGAAAACAGTCAACGACCACTCAAAAGGGTGCCCCCTTTTTGTTTTACACAAATCCATCACAGTCGAAACTTGCAGCTTTTGCCCATTTCAAGCATGTGTCTGGAAATTCACGGGTAACATGAGGGATTCCGCCCACAAATTCCTGAACCCCCCAGTTTGAGAGCTGACCAGTTGCAGGGACCGGCAACATGGGAACTCATCAAAAGCTCCCCACAGGGAAATGGAGATCCATCCCTTTGCGGATGGAATCGAGCGGGTCCGATCTCGAAAGGAAATCTTCTCGATTGTGAGGATTCTGGGTTCTATGCGATTGAGGGACAGGTGTTTATCCCTTTTGCTTGCCCTCCTGGCCACGAACGTGGAACCCACCAAAAGTCCTGTTTTAGCGGAACATGTTCTTCCAAAAGCACCAGCTAGGTCCTAAGGTCCCATGTAAAAGTTCATTTCGGAATTATCCGATGAGTTCACAAGTCAAAGTACGCTCCCCAAATGAAATGCTTCCCCCTAACAAGCGGACCACCCCTACCGGCAAGCCCGGCCAACGATGCCACGCGGCGAAAAATATATCGGGATCCTCTGTTTGGGTTCATTTAGGGGTGTACCCTTTTCGCTTTTCGGGGTACCCTCTTTTTGAGTTGATGTGATTAAACTTATTTTGGCTAGAGATAGCCTGTAGTATTCTGTACTTTCTATCTGCAGCCTTTGCGGGGTGCCCTCTTTGTGCTTGGGCGTTGGAACCCAGCGCCTCTGCAAACAGCAAAAAAAAGACTTGCACACAAGCAGATCACAGTAAATTGCACTGCAATCCCCTGCCCCCTTATAGCTTAGGGTTACCTCAGAGTGATCGGTTTGGAGTCGGTCTGGACTGGGTCTGCCCCCCTTTGTGGATGGCTTGCCTTCGGGTTGGCGTCATTGCACTGCAGTCCCCTGCCCCCTTCGTGGATGGTTTAAGGTTGGCTAAGGGCGGTTTCTGGTTGGCTGGCGGTTTGGACGTCTGTGGTGGGCTTCGGCTGAATCCGACGACTCGCCTGGAAACTCCGCCGAGTTGAATCGAGGCTGGGACAAGACGGTGTGCTTTTGGAGCCCCCAGCAGCCAGGAGCCCCGCCAGCTCAGCCGACCGTTGCTTAGGTGAGTCAGCTCGTTTGTTTGTTTGTTTGTTTGTTTGTTTGTTTGATTGTTTGTTTGTTTGTTTGTTTGTTTGCTGCTTGTGTATGTTGGCCGGACTTCCATTTGCAGGAAGGACTATTATGCTATTGTGTTATGTCCCTTTTCACGAAAGCTAGCTTTAGCTAGCTGAAGTTTCTCCTTGCGTAAGCAAGGTAAGGGGCTCAACTGCCGAAAGATTGATTTTTTCAATTATTTGAGCCGAAAAGATTGAAAAAAATCAATTATTTAGACCCCCCCCCCTCCCCCCCCCTCCCCCAAAAAATACCAAAACATATTTTGAAAGAAGTAAAATAATTTTCATAACAACTTACCAAAATATAAAATATAGGTTTATAATTCAAATATTAAATAAGGTTAATACATTATTCATATTCATTAACCTTATCTAATTACTTGAAAATAATTTTACTTCATTGAAATATTATATAAGGTTAAGAAGTTATTCTACATATTAACCTTATACAATTTTATGTAAAATATTTATTAATAAAAATAATGTTAATTTTCTTCTGCCTGTTTCATTTCTAAATTTCTTTTATGCTTATTTGTTTTATTTTGTTGTATTTCTTTATACTAGTAAAACTTCCTTGAAAATATAATCAATATTCCTGGAAACTAAATCTATAAATCCAAATCATAAATCTTACAATAAAATTAAATTGTAAGGTTTATGGTGTAATTTATAATTTAAGTTCAGGATAATAATTTAATTGACAAATCTCACTTATTTCATACATCATTTTAAAAATAATATTAATATCTCTCACTGTATTTTTAACATTAAACTTTTTACTTTCAATAAATAATTTGATATTTTCTTTAACATCCTCTCCTTTCTCTCTTGACTACAACACAACATCCATAATATATCATAAATCATTTCATATTTGTTCTTACTGGTTTTAAGAAACTGTTTAACATAATCGTAAGGTGGTAATTTATTTACAGTTAAAAATATCAAAATGTCATCTTCTACATTTCTATTATGTCTTCCTTTTTTTCTCAACACACAATTGATTATAGCTTGGTTATCTCTCCAGGTTTTACAATTTTCACATACATCTTCTTCATCCATTGAATAATCAATAATTTTATTTATTATTCCATTAGGTAAATTTAATTTATACAATTCCATATTTTCTTTTTTAAAGTAGCAACAGTCATAACATTTCTTATTAATATACTTATTGATTTCAATACCGTTCATTTTCTCACTAATATATTAAGTCACTATTTCCTTAAGTCATTTTCGAAGAATGAATATAAACTTAAATTATTAACAAAATATTACAAATCATAAATATTACATGTTTTTTATTGTAAGGTTTATGGATTAAAATAATGGTCAGGCAATATGTCTTCAAATATGTAATCTACATATTTATCTACATCACCAATGTCTATATATTTGATATTTTCTTTTCCTATTATTGAATAAATATATTCCCAAAAGAATAAATACAACAATAGACATACTTTATATTTAGTGTTGTAGTAATACCATATACTATATTCAGTTACTCTAAGTTCGTTCAAGACTTCATTTATTTTATCTTTGTCTAATAAATGCCAGTCAATCCATTCAAACAAATAACGGTATTTTTTGACAAATGCTTTATATGGTTTAATTGCGTTTATTCCTCCAAACCTCCTAATTAAATCTATATTATTAAAGAATTCATCAATTTCATTTTCAAATGACTTTATGGAAATCTTCTGGTAAAAGTGTATAGGAAATCTTGCTTGGTGTCGCATAAATAATTTTAATTGTAATTGAAACTTTGTATATCCCTTATCCTTATGTTCTTCAAGAAAAAACGTTTCAAGGTCTCTTGTTATACAGCATTGATTGCAATATACATTATATTCACTTATTTTATTACATAGATTGGCGGGTAATAACTTACACAATGTTATATTAACATCATTCTTTGTATTTTTTACAGAATTCGCACTTGTTATAGTTAAACAACATTTCACTATATTATATTGAGTCATTATTTCCTTAAGTCATTTTTAACGAAGTACATGAGATATTTTTTGTTTTTGTATTTCTATAAGTCTTTCATATCCTCTGACCACTCCGTCAAAACTAAACACATAATTTACGGAACTTTCACCTGCTAATTCACAAGTTTTTATTAATTCATTAAAATCTTTTTTCAACTGCGTCTCATCATGCTCTAATTCAAGGCATGATTTAAACCCTTCATAAAAGTCTTTCTTGTTAGTTTTAAAGTATTTAACATCTAGCAAAGCATATTTATCTCTTTCATCTTCATAGTGTTCTTTTACCTTTCTCATTTCTTTTATTAATTCTATTCGTTCTTTTATTTCTGCGTGTATCTTCATTACTACATTAAGTCATCATCTCTTTAATTCTCCAGTGATGATGACTATGTCATCATATTATTCTATTTTCAATAGAATAATGACCATATGCTAAACTATCACCTGTATTAGTCCAGTATCTTTTATTTTCATAACTATTCAAACTAATCTTTGTTGTTCTAATACTATAAATTTTATGGTTTTTACTTCTAATACTATTGAATGATTTATGTATATCTTCATTAGTTTGTAAAACCTTATCATATTCTTTATATGTCAGTTGCCTCCTCACTACGTGCTTTGCTGTGCCCTTGCATTTCTTATGTTCTTTTTCTTCTCCATAGATTTGAAAAGCGTAACACTTAGGACGAAGTCCAATAAACCCTGTAATAATTTTGCTACTGCATTCATCCTTAAATTTACCCAACGTCTTTTTTATTAGTAGTATCATAGCATTTATGATAAATAGGATAATCTGAAAAATCCATTTCATCTTTAATATCATGAAGATCTTTATAGATGTCATCAGTCTTAGTATGAAATACAAAACTATCAGTGTCAGTATAAACCATTCTAATATTATCTCCGTATTTAGGTTTCATAACATCATAATAAAACTTATACATATGTTGCTTACTCAAATCTAAAATACTCATTCCAATGAATATAGGTTTATCTAATTTCAATTGTGCTTTTTGCTTCTCAACTCCTACTAAATTATCGCTGATAATATGACTATGTTTAAATGATGGATTATTAACACATTTCATAAATCTTGTTTCATCACTCACTATTTCAAAATCTAAGTGTTTCCTTTTGTCTTCCATCGTTTTTCCGAACACGGCATTATTCATTAATTTGTAAACATATTTCTCAAAATCATTGTTGGCATTCTTTCTTTTCTCAGTGTTAAATTCAGTGTAAGGTTTTAATGTCTCTTTCTGACTGAATTTTATTGCTCTGTGTATTTTCTTTAGTTTCAATCCGTGTTTTAAATAAAACTATAAAGTTCTAATATGGACTACATACTTTTCTTTGTCTTTTAAATTCAATATTAATTTATTTGTTTTTTCATCTTTAGGTTTTTTCTTATTCAGTATTTCATAAATTTCAACTTGTTTATCTGATAACATATCTGCTTTAACATTCATAATTTCAGGTGCCATTGGATAGTCATTGTGTAAATCGTGTAGTTCTTTAGGGTATTCTAAATCAACTTCTAAGATGTATCCAGTATTACCATTAGCATAGTTTAAAATATCATCTTCTGTTATTTTAGTATCCCACTTTAAATTTTTGTATGGCAGCTTTTGTATCATTGCTAATCCATATAAGTTATTAGCATCAAAATAGTTAATATAACTACTTTCTTTGCTTTCATCAAAATCATCGCCCATATAAATATTATTTGCCTCTACTTTCTTACAGGCAGTCTGTGTCATCCCACCACGAAGTCCGGTCTCTATCATTTCATACATATCTTGGTCATAAACTAAATCTATTTCAACACCAGTTAATTTTAACATAGCATCAAAAGCAAAATTAGGCAGTGTGTAATAATATACTGGATCTGAACCGTAATCTTGAATACACACATCTCTAAAATTTTCAAAAATATCAGTTAATAATAAAACATCTGTTTTCAAATACAAATCGTGATATTCACCCATGTTTTTAATCTTAAGGTGTTTCCATATTACTTGTGCTTTTTCATAGTCTTCATCCGTTATATTATCCTCACTTAATCTACTGTAAAACATATCTTTAGTTGGTAGACTTTCATCTTCAAACTTTTCTATTGAATTCATATAGTCATACGGATAAACTCCCTTCTCTGTTAATAAGTCCAAACATTTTTCACTTTTAATAATATCATTATTTTTACTAAATCTAAAATTGTTCTGCCAGTTGTCTTTTATTATCCATTTTCTTTTATCTTTATCATCTGTGTTATCATATTTTGTCAATGATACTAATTTATCTAAAGAAGCAGTTATAAAACTAAAACTGTCCTTAACACTTAAACAATCAAAACCGATATTAATAAACTGTTCACTGTTCTGTGCTATTAATCTATTTTCTTCTGATTACTTAACTTATCAGCATTTTGAATATTTAAATGTCCATCATAATTTTTCATATTATGAAAAAAACACTGGTATTTTAAAATATTTATGACAAAAGTTTAAATTACAAATGCTATGAGCACAACTCCGATATTTACCTGTGAAATGGCAATGGTCACGAACCTTCTTATATGTCTCTGCTTCCTTTTCATTCTTATAATCATATCTAAACGCGTCACCACAAATAAAACAATGAGTTGCATTTTTAAAGTCTTTCTTATTTTCATCACTCATATCAATTTCTTGATTTTCTTTCATTTTGTCTTTAATGTCTTCTCTTATCTCATTAATTTTACTACAAAAAACATTAACGGCATCACTTCCTCGATATAAATATTCATAATTAGAACCATCAACTGAATTAACCATATTCAACATAAAACCACAGGGTTTATGTTCTTGATAATTGTAAGTTTTAATACTTTCATCTGTTGGTTTATCAACTTCCTCAGTTAAACATTCAAAGTCAGCATAAATAACAAATGGACACCTTAACTTTTTAAAGTGATGCTTGAATTTCATTTTTTCTTCTGGTTTAGGCATTTTTATTTGTTGACCTTCAACTTCCATACAACCCTTGTCATAGTGTTTCTTTAGGAGTTCGGGAGTTCCAAACCCATTTTGACAATATTTACAGAAAAACGAAGCGCTACAAAATTTACTTTTCTGGCTGTTAATAAGTCTGCTCATATGCTTAATATAAGCATAATGACTAGCACCTCCCTCATCAATTCTTAACAAATCAATATGACAAGAAGCATCCTTATTTTTCAGTGCTCTATGTTTAACTATTTGCTCTGTAACTTCATCAATTACAAAAACATTAATGGACACCTTAGGGTTTTGTTCTTCAAACTTATCAATATCATCATTATTCACAGGATAATTTACTCCATCAAAGTTCAAGTCGCTTTCCACTTTTTTATAATGATAAACATATTATGGATGCTTATTTTCATAGATTTTATGATAAGCACATTCAACACAATATTTAAAACACGTTTCATCTTTATTTTGAATATTAATACATGCTCTTTTGGACTTTACCCATTTTGGTAGTTCAATATATTGTCCTGCTCTTGTAGGGTTGTATTTGTTATACATAATGTGGATGCTTTCAACTTTAACTATCATCAATCCTGATTGATACAGTGCCATTTCTAAGATTCTAGTTTCAATGTCTGGTTTCATATTGTTCAATGCTTTTTTCAAATCATCTTCATTATTTATGGTATATGACCTTGTCGTTGCACTAACTAATTGCTCTTGAGCCTCAAATATATTATTTACTCTTAATGATACGACAGCGTTTAATTTCATACCCTTATGTTCTTTTAAATATTCACTTAGTTTATCAAACTGGTAAACAAAATAAGTCAATCCATTTAAACCTTTCAAATTGATGTTAGAAATGGTGTAAGCATTGGCATATGCTCTAAAAGCGCTTCTTTCCTCTGTTATTGTTGCTTTCTTCTTGATTGCGTGTTTTAAGACTGTTCTTGTTCCTACTCTTTCTCTTATTTGGTTTGCTTTGTATTCATTAGTTTTCTTTACGCTTTCAAGTTGTTTGATGAGTTTTTTGCTTATTGGTTTATCAGCGTTGTATCTGTATTGATTGCTTCCTATGATTATTGTTTTTAATTGTTTACCTTTTTTATTTAATTTATATTGTCCTACATTGTTTTTTAGAATGTATTTAACGATTTTAGTATTTTCATCCGGCGCTAAATTTCTATTCATATTAATAAGTATATATTTATTAATATAAATATCTCCTTAAGTCAAAATCAATTTTATAATTTCTATGAAGTAAAGCAATTAAGAAAATATCCATTCAACATTTAAGGATAAAACATTTATATATTATATAGGTAAGATGTCATACCACAAATCAAACATTTATAAGCTTTTGAATACTAAAGATGATGAAGTATATGTTGGCTCAACCACCGAGTTATTATCTCAAAGAATGGCAAAGCACAAATACAAAATGAAAAACAAACCACATTACAAACTTTATCAGCATATGGCATTACACGGAGCAGAAGAGTTTTACATTGTACTAATTGAAGACTACCCGTGTGAAACTAAGGAAGAACTACGAACAAGAGAAGGAACATGGATACAACAGATGGGAACTTTAAATGACAAAGTTGCAGGCAGAAGCGCTAAACAATGGCAAACCGATAATGCTGATGATATAAGAGAGAAAGCAAAGGTTTAAAAAAGAGAGGAGAAAAAGGAAGCTATAAAAATGAGGCAAAAGCAGTTTAGAAAAGACAACTCTGAGAAACTGAAGGCTTGTGATAAACAGCGGTATAGAGAAAATCAGGGAAGACGAGACGCAATGAAACAAAGAACTAAAAAGTGGAGAGAAGACAATGCTGAAACTGTCAAAGAATATGCGCCTAGGTGGCGTGAAGAAAACAATCAAAGAAAACGAGAAATGGATAAACAATATAGACAAAGGAAAAAGCTGGAGTTAATCTTGAACCAACAATAATTCGTGCCTTAAAAAGTGTCTTTTTAATCCTTCTAATATATAATATTTTTGTAATGTCATATCTCGTTCTATCTTTTCTACTTTGTATGTGTTTTCAGACCATTTTGAAATTGTTTCCTTGCGTGTGGAGTAGTTTCCTTTTCCCTTCTTATATATCTTCACTCTATCTGAAACCTGTATCTTAGGGTATTTCCTCATGTGCTTCTGCTTTAATGTTAGATTTGCCTTTACATTTATTCTATTTTCATCCTTGTGTGCTTCAATAGGTCTCATTCCATTTGATGAGTGTATAGTATCATTATATTTTTTCAGTGTTGGTTTTAACATATCAGTCCATTTTCCCTTTGTAAAATTCATTCTATCACTTATTCCCTTTTTCATCGTCCTAATAAATCTCTCTCCTATATTCGCATGTGTCATTGTTTTCTTTTGACTTATGCCTAGACTATCTAAATATTTTTTGACATCCGAGTAAAATGCTCCGTCATCATCGCTATAAATTTCAATCGGTTCACCCATAATTTTAAAACTTTCTTTCAATGCTTTTAAAACATTTGGACTTGCTCGCTCAGGCATTGGAACCACATTACCTAATTTACTGAAAGAATCAATTACAATTAAAGCATATCTTTCTTCATCTTCTTTCTTAAATATGTTCATATCCATAATATCTATTTGAAATTCTGCTCTGGCATAAGGCACTAAGAAACTATTATATTTTTGATATGGTTTAATTTGTTTATTAGGTTGCTTCTTCAACCAATCACCCACTTCTTTTAGAGTAAATGATGCATCTGTCTCATTTGCTTGTTTGTATAAACTTTGCTTTGAACCATACCCTCGCTCCAAATCGTAAAATAAATTACTTAATATTTCATCTTTTGTAAGTTTACTCATAATACTGATTAGTTTTTATTAATTTTATTTAATAAAAAATAATCACATTATTTCTCTTGCTTTTTGACACTTTCTAGATTTCTCATGTCTTTTGATGTTTGAAGAATTACTCATCGTTTTTCCACACATATTGCAGGTGTAAGGACGGTTCTGCTTTTCTTGAAAATATTTACTCTGGTATGCTTGCTTTTTTGTTTTATTTAATCTCTCTTCCTCACTTGATGTTGGTATTACATCAGCATCTGAACTATCATAATGTCTTTGAATGTCTGCTCCAAACCTGCTATTCATATATATCATACTCATAAAACTGCTATACTCATCATCATCAAGTATATCAGTAGAATGTCTGCTGTAGAAAGGCATTACTATCTTATTATATTAAAGTGATATTCCCTTAAGTCTATTTTGTTAAAATATCTATTAATAATAATTACAAAATAATTATCAATATTAACTAGATGTTTCTTTACTACTGCTTGACGGTTGCTCTTCTTCATTTTCACTTTCAGCATCAGTAGGAATAGGCATGTCGGTTGGTGGTGCTATTTCATAATTAGCATTTTCTTCTGACGATGATGAATTAACAGTATGTGTTGAAGAACTATTAACTGATAGGTGGAGAACTATTAACGCTATTAGGTGGAGAGGAGGTTGATAAATCAACTTCTTCACTAACATTTGTATTGAACATATTCATTATGGCAGTTGCTATATCGTATGATGTTACTAATGAATTCATTGTTAAATTAACTAATAACTCTGAACCTTGAATTGTAGTTAATGTAGTGTGATATGTTAAATGTGCTACTATTTGTCCTATACTAAAACCTGACCTCAACATAAATTCTATAATCCTCATCAACATAAAAAATGTCTTTCTATATGTATCAATGTCATCATCTTTTTTATCATCATCATCATCGTCGTCATCATATAAATCAGGGTCATATGTAAATGCGTCTGCTTCTGCTTCTGCCTTGGTTATCATTTTGCTTTTGAAACTCTTTGAATAACCACCTAATAATTTTGTCATATCATTATCATTATAAGTTTGCGTTGCCTTATCATATGGCAGGTCTGTTTGCGTTGCCTTGTTTTCTTTGTTAAGCGTTTGTGTTGCCTTGTCTGCCATCATAACTTCTGCGTTCATATATCTTTCTTTATTTTTATAATTCATTAAATCCATTTCATCAAAATCAAAATTATTCAATAACATATCTTTCTTGTATTTCTTCAATATAACTGTTGTTTTTATTTTGCTTGTGATTGTTTGTTTAAGCATTTCATCAAAAGTAGGGCGCTTCCTTAACTCGTGCTTGAGGCTGTTAATCATTTTATATTAATTATTGATAAATTATATACATGAATTATTTAAACCTCTGATGCTTTACCTTTTCCTTTCATAACTCTCCAATCTCCCATTCGTTTTCTTAGTAGTTCATCATTTACCCTTGTTGTCCATTTTCCCTCTTGTATTAGTTTTTCAATCAATCCAACTAAATAAGCTCTACCTGTTTCCTTTTTACCTTTTCCTCCTTTTTTCTTTGTTCCATGTTCGTATTCGTGTTGTTGTTCTTTAGTAAGTTCAATTCCTCTTAAATGTAGTTGAAATAATAGGTCTTTTTCCAGAACGTTTGTTTTTTGTTTCCAGTGTTTCATATCAGTTGAATAATCAATGGTTTCCTTGCTTCTTCTTGATGGTTCTGCTGGGACTGTGGATGAACTATCAGCGTTGTCCATTTTTTGCTCTCTTCTTTTTTCTGCTTCTTTTATTTCTATTGGTTCAGGACTGTCTTTATCTTCGTCAATAAATCGCTTCAATTTCAATCTTACTCTCGCTTTTTGTAAATTTGAAACTCTTTTTGGTTCAGGACTGTCTTTATCTTCATCAATAAATCGTTTCAATTTTAATCTTGCTCTTGCTTTCTGTAAATTTGAAACTCTTTTTGGTTGTAAATCTTCCAATGGTGGTAAGTCTTCAGTATCGCTTGATTTTGCAGTTACCATTGACTGGATACTTGGTCTTCTCCCCTCTTGTCCTTCTAATTGTCTTGCTCGTTGTGCTCGTTCTTGTAGGTCTGCTATTTGTTTGCTACTAACTCTTTTTGAAACTTGACTGATTTGTCGTTCGTGTTGTTCCTCTGCATCATCCATTGAGGCACTTAGTGATTGTATTGCTTCGTCTCTTAAATCATCCATTTCATCGTCTCTCGATATATCAAAATGTTCTGTTTGATTTTTCCCATCTAACATTTTTTGAAAGTGTTGTTGTCTCAAATCTACTGTATTATTATCGTACACTGTTCCCAATGGACTGTCACGAAAATAATAAGCGTTTCTGTCTATTACATCTCTGATATTCTTATTTTTGTATTCTTCCTTTGTAATTTCCTTTATCAGTTCATTATAAGACGGTCTTAATCTCAATTGTGATTTTAGCGTTTTCATCTGTGTATCGTCTAATCTCATTGGTATATAAAATTAATTAGATTATAATTTATTAATCTAATTAATTTAATTAATTTAATCAAAATTAAAATCCTTTCTTAATTGATTGATTATTTTTTTCTTCTTCTTAATAATTTCTGAATATGATTTACCTGTTTCACTTGATGGGTGATGTCTCAACTTTTCACCTTCCAACCTTTGAATTTCATTAAAATACGCCTGCGCTTCATCTTGATATCTTCTTTTATTTTGAAATACAGAATAATCTGTTTTAGCGCTATGACGTTCTAATTGTTCTTGTAAGTCTTTCAAATATGTATAATTAGGTTGATGTGCCTTGTTGTCTCCTTCATAATAGTAATGTTGAGTTGATTTATATTTCTTCTTCTTTTTGGGTTTGTTTGTTTCAAAAACTGCTTTTCTATCAATAACATCACTGATATTCGGTTTGTCTTTATTTTGCGGTTCTGTTATTCTGTTTACAACGTTGTCATAAATTTCTCTACGGCGCATAAGCAATTGTTTCTTATCAATAATCATTATATATAATACTAATTAGATTATAAATATATTTGTCAAATAATTTTACTTGCTAAATTATTAATTTTCTGTTTATTTTTATTATCTCGCTCTACCTTCATATTCTTGTAACGGTCTTTTGCAGTTTCAAATACTTTATTAGCAGTTGTTTCTAAATGTTTTTTCAATCTTTCTTCTACTCTTCTTTCTATTTCTTGTTCATCCACTTTTGGAATATTATCTTTAACTTTTTCATATACATTATTCTCAAATTCTTTTGCTTGTTCTGGATGCATAATTTTTCTTCGAACAACTTTGTTAGGGTCTGGTTCTTTTTTAACTGGTATTCCATTACAGTTATGACGATACTTGAAAGTGTATTTTGTTAAATATTTTTTACACTTTGGACATTCCACTTTTTCCGTTGAGTATGTTTTAGATTTTAATTCTTGTTTTGGTTCTTCTTCTTCTACTTTATTATCTTCTTCATTTATAGTATTATTAGTTTCTACTTCTTTACTTTTGTCATTAATGATAGGTTCTTCTTTAATTTCTTCTACTTCTTTAGGTGCTTCAGTATTTTCACTTCCTACATCTACTATTTCAATATTTTTAACCATATAATTAGTATATAATAAATAATTATATTAAAATATTTATTATATGCTTTTCAATGAGACATTTACGACGTTTACATGTTAAATATGTTGATGCTTATGGAAAAACTGTGGAATTACATGGGGCAGACAGTAGTTTTAGTTTAACATTTGTTGAGAGTTGAAAAGCATATAATAAATATTTTAATATAATTATTTATTATATACTAATTATATGGTTAAAAATATTGAAATAGTAGATGTAGGAAGTGAAAATACTGAAGCACCTAAAGAAGTAGAAGAAATTAAAGAAGAACCTATCATTAATGACAAAAGTAAAGAAGTAGAAACTAATAATACTATAAATGAAGAAGATAATAAAGTAGAAGAAGAAGAACCAAAACAAGAATTAAAATCTAAAACATACTCAACGGAAAAAGTGGAATGTCCAAAGTGTAAAAAATATTTAACAAAATACACTTTCAAGTATCGTCATAACTGTAATGGAATACCAGTTAAAAAAGAACCAGACCCTAACAAAGTTGTTCGAAGAAAAATTATGCATCCAGAACAAGCAAAAGAATTTGAGAATAATGTATATGAAAAAGTTAAAGATAATATTCCAAAAGTGGATGAACAAGAAATAGAAAGAAGAGTAGAAGAAAGATTGAAAACACATTTAGAAACAACTGCTAATAAAGTATTTGAAACTGCAAAAGACCGTTACAATAATATGAAGGTAGAGCGAGATAATAAAAATAAACAGAAAATTAATAATTTAGCAAGTAAAATTATTTGACAAATATATTTATAATCTAATTAGTATTATATATAATGATTATTGATAAGAAACAATTGCTTATGCGCCGTAGAGAAATTTATGACAACGTTGTAAACAGAATAACAGAACCGCAAAATAAAGACAAACCGAATATCAGTGATGTTATTGATAGAAAAGCAGTTTTTGAAACAAATAAACCAAAAAAGAAGAAGAAATATAAATCAACTCAACATTACTATTATGAAGGAGACAACAAGGCACATCAACCTAATTATACATATTTGAAAGACTTACAAGAACAATTAGAACGTCATAGCGCTAAAAAAGATTATTCTGTATTTCAAAATAAAAGAAGATATCAAGATGAAGCGCAGGCGTATTTTAATGAAATCCAAAGGTTGGAAGGTGAAAAGTTGAGACATCACCCATCAAGTGAAACAGGTAAATCATATTCAGAAATTATTAAGAAGAAGAAAGGAATAATCAATCAATTAAGAAAGGATTATAATTTTGATTAAATTAATTAAATTAATTAGATTAATAAATTATAATCTAATTAATTTAATATACTAATGAGATTAGACAATGAACAGATGAAAACACTAAAATCACAATTGAGATTAAGACCGTCCTATAATGAACTGATAAAGGAAGTTACAAAGGAAGAATACAAAAATAAGAATATCAGAGATGTAATAGACAGAAACGCTTATTATTTTCGTGACAGTCCATTGGGAACAGTGTACGATAATAATACAGTAGATTTGAGACAACAACGCTTTCAAAAAATGTTAGATGGGAAAAATCAAACAGAACATTTTGATATATCGAGAGACGATGAAATGGATGATTTAAGAGATGAAGCAATACAATCACTAAGTGCCTCAATGGATGATGCAGAGGAACAACACGAACGACAAATCAGTCAAATTTCAAAAAGAGTTAGTAGCAAACAAATAGCAGACCTACAAGAACGAGCACAACGAGCAAGACAATTAGAAGGACAAGAGGGGAGAAGACCAAGTATCCAGTCAATGGTAACTGCAAAATCAAGCGATACTGAAGATTTACCACCATTGGAAGATTTACAACCAAAAAGAGTTTCAAATTTACAGAAAGCAAGAGCAAGATTGCAATTGAAACGATTTATTGATGAAGATAAAGACAGTCCTGAACCAAAAAGAGTTTCAAATTTACAAAAAGCAAGAGTAAGATTGAAATTGAAACGATTTATTGATGAAGATAAAGACAGTCCTGAACCAATAGAAATAAAAGAAGCAGAAAAAAGAAGAGAGCAAAAAATGGACAACGCTGACAGTTCATCCACAGTCCCAGCAGAACCATCAAGAAGAAGCAAGGAAACCATTGATTATTCAACTGATATGAAACACTGGAAACAAACAACGAACGTTCAGGAAGAAGATTTATTATTTCAATTACATTTAAGAGGAATGTTTACTGAAGAACAAGAAAAGGAATATAACAAAAAAAAGAAGAAAGGAAAAGGTAGAGGTGAAACAGGTAGAGCTTATTTACTTAGACTGGTGGAGGAACTAATAGACAATGGAAAATGGACAACAAGGGTAAATGATGAACTACTAAGAAAACGAATGGGAGATTGGAGAGTTATGAAAGGAAAAGGTAAAGCATCAGAGGTTTAAATAAATCATGTATATAATTTATCAATAATTATATAAAATGATTAACAACCACAAACACGAGTTAAGGAAACGCCCCACATATGATGAAATGCTTAAACAAGCAATGACAAACAAAATAAAAACAACAGTTATACTGAAGAAATACAAGAAAGATATGTTATTGAATAATTTTGATTTTGATAAAATGGATTTAATGAATTATAAAAATAAAGAAAGATATATGAACGCAGAAGTTATGATGGCAGACAAGGCAACACAAACGCTTAACAAAGAAAACAAGGCAACGCAAACAGACCTGCCATATGATAAGGCAACGCAAACTTATAATGATAATGATATGACAAAATTATTAGGTGGTTCTTCAAAGAGTTTCAAAAGCAAAATGATAACCAAGGCAGAAGCAGAAGCAGAAGCGTTTACATATGACCCTGATTTATATGATGACGACGATGATGATGATGATGATAAAAAGGATGATGATATTGATAAATATAGAAAGACATTTTTTATGTTAATGAGGATTATAGAATTTATGTTGAGGTCAGGTTTTAGTATAGGACAAATAGTAGCACATTTAACATATCACACTACATTAACTACAATTCAAGGTGCAGAGTTATTAGTTAATTTAACAATGAATTCATTAGTAACATCATACGATATAGCAACTGCCATAATGAATATGTTCAATACAAATGTTAGTGAAGAAGTTGATTTATCAACCTCCTCTCCACCTATTAGCGTTAATAGTTCTCCACCTATCACTGTTAATAGTTCTTCAACGCATACTGTTAATTCATCATCGTCAGAAGAAAATGCTAATTATGAAATAGCACCGCCAACCGACATGCCTATTCCTACTGATGCTGAAAGTGAAAATGAAGAAGAGCAACCGTCAAGCAGTAGTAAAGAAAAATCTAGTTAATATTGATAATTACTTTGTAATTATTATTAATAGATATTTTAACAAAATAGACTTAAGGGAATATCACTTTAATATAATAAGATAGTAATGCCTTTCTACAGCAGACATTCTAATGATATAAGTGACAATTATTATTTAAACACTCTTGATGATGATGAGTATAGCAGTTTTACGAGTATGATATATATGAATAGCAGGTTTGGAGCAGACATTCAAAGACATTATGATAGTTCAGATGCTGATGTAATACCAACATCAAGTGAGGAAGAGAGATTAAATAAAACAAAAAAACAAGCATACCAGAGTAAATATTTTCAAGAAAAGCAGAACCATCCTTACACCTGCAAAATGTGTGGAAAAACGATGAGTAATTCTTCAAACATCAAAAGACATGAGAAATCTAGAAAGTGTCAAAAAGCAAGAGAAATAATGTGATTATTTTTTATTAAATAAAATTAATAAAAACTAATCAGTATTATAATGAGTAAACTTACAAAAGATGACATATTAAGTAATTTATTTTACGATTTGGAGCGAGGGTATGGTTCAAAGCAAAGTTTATACAAACAAGCAAATGAGACAGATGCATCATTTACTCTAAAAGAAGTGAGTTATTGGTTGAAGAAACAACCTAATAAACAAATTAAACCATATCAAAAATATAATAGTTTCTTAGTGCCTTATGCCAGAGCAGAATTTCAAATAGATATTATGGATATGAACATATTTAAGAAAGAAGGTGAAGAAAGATATGCTTTAATTGTAATTGATGCTTTCAGTAAATTAGGTAATGTTGTTCCAATGCCTGAGCGAGCAAGTCCAAATGTTTTAAAAGCATTGAAAGAAAGTTTTAAAATTATGGGTGAACCGATTGAAATTTATAGTGATGATGACGGAGCATTTTACTCGGATGTCAAAAAATATTTAGATAGTCTAGGCATAAGTCAAAAGAAAACAATGACACATGCGAATATAGGAGAGAGATTTATTAGGACGATGAAAAAGGGAATAAGTGATAGAATGAATTTTACAAAGGGAAAATGGACTGATATGTTAAAACCAACACTGAAAAAATATAATGATACTTTACACTCATCAAATGGAATGAAACCTATTGAAGCACACGAGGATGAAAATAGAATAAATGTAAAGGCAAATCTAACATTAAAGCAGAAGCACATGAGGAAATACCCCCAATTATCTGTTGGTGATATGGTTAAAATCTATAAGAAAGGTAAAGGTAATTATTCCACACGAAAAGAAACAATTTCAAAATGGTCTGACAGAAAATTTAAAGTTGAAAAAATAGAGAGATATGACACTACAAAAATATTATATTTTAGAAGGTTTAA
>CAUJNA010000492.1:154282-216571 GCA_963377175.1 Effrenium voratum | reverse complement strand
TCTCAGGTTCATCCGACATTGACATCATTCACGATCACCCCAGTCCGGCGGATATGGACTTCATCCCTGATGCAGTATCATCCCACCTGTCAGGTACCCGCGACCGGAATGCGGACCGCTACAACGCTGGTCCGAATCCACCGCTTTCCTCAGGTACCCGAGGTCGGGATGCGAACCGCTACAACGCGGGCTCAAATCCGCCAAATCGGACATCAGGTACTAGTCGATCGGATGCGGGCCGCGAAACAGCAGGCCCAAATCCTTCCTTCTCTTCGTCAAGAAGCCATGCCGGTCTCTTCGCGGCGTTCAATCGGCGTCAGACTCGAAAAGAGTCCGCCCCCGACGTCATCGACCTCGAGGAGCAGTCCAGCCACCGTACCAGTGATGGATCCGAGCAGGATACACCTGGTATTGGCTCTACTCCATTTGACCTCCTCGACATCCCCTTCCATCAACCACCCAGGAGAGGAAATGAAGATGATGAAACCATTCCTGGAATCCTTGATGTAATCGATGAGGCCGAGGTCACACCAGAGAGACGAACTACATCGCTCCCGCCGAGCCGCGTTGCCAAAGTACTTTCCCCTAAGCCACTCAATGGTGACGTTGCTCAACGGCTTGATCTCACTCAACCTAATCCAGATCAAGCTCAACTTCGCGGATCATCATCATTTGATAATGTGTCGGGACAAACCGGCACTGACTCACGAGCCACAAAGAGGAGCTCTGAGTCACCCGAGAGACGTGAAGCTGCTCTACGACTGCGATCTAATCCCCCAGCTCATCACGATCCTATTGACGTTCCTATACACTCTGCGGGGTCTGGGCTCAGCTCCAATGCCCCGATGTCTGAGAAGGAGACTGATGACGGGATTGGCTCTACGCCTAGGAATCGGAGACCTGGTCTTAGCACTGTTGCCCCTGGATATGAAGGGCTTCCTTCGAATCAACCGGTCAACGACTCCGTTGTCCCCGCATTCTTTCAAATCGGAACTCCGGGCTGCACTCCCGACAGGGAAGAGAATAGCCGCGGAGATCATGACGCTGATAGTCGTCCTGCTCCGTCTGCTTCCACAAGTGGCGGCCATCCTGTTGCATCTGAGCTTCAACGACTGCTTCTCGCGATCCACAACGAGGTCAAGGGGTGCAAGGCCGAAATCCAGGGATGCAGAGCTGAGATTCGTTCATGTAGGGATGATATCAACGCTTGCGTCGGTGAGATCAAGAAGATCAATAGCCGTGTTGACGCCTTCGAGAAGAAGGTTGAATCATCCTTCTCTGCTGTTGCCGGAACTCTCTCAAAACACGAGGCTAAGTTCCGTGATTTCCACGAGTGGGTTGCCCGAAGCGAGAAGGAGATGAATGAGCGTTTCAAGATGTATGATGAGAGATCTAACTCGATCGTCATATCCGCTGCTGAACTTCGCGAGCAGGCCGAATCACTTGAGAACGTCAAGGTCCAGCTTCTTAGGTTTTCTGAGATCGGGGCCCTTGAGGCTGAGGTTCGGAAAATCAAAGACGAAGTTGAGGCGAACTCTCGCAGTGTGATCGACATTGAGGGAACCATCTCAAGAGAAAGAACCATCCGTGGGAACGTCGAGACGTATATCCAGCATCTCGTTCCTGCGACCGACCTGAAGCAGTTCAGTGATAAGGTATCCGGAGCCCTCAATGAGAACTCACAGAAACAGGAAGAATTCAAGCTTCAATTGTCCCGCATTGCTAGATGCGTCAAGGACCTTCATGACAAAAGCTTAGGCCCCAATCCGAGGGACATGCAAGAGCAGTTTATGAAGCTTGTGCTGAGGGTCAATGAGATCAACATGCAGATCGCTGAATTGAGGGAGCAACCTCTTGCTGCCTGCGGATCCTCAAGTGCTGGCGCTGGTTCGACCGCCGGAACGGGATCATGGGAGAAATCTGGAGACACAGATCCCTTAACCCAGGGAAGGGCTCCTAGAGGTTCTCCTCCTCGTGATGCTCGCACCGTCAGCTCGGCGAGGCCTCCTCCCCCTCCACCTCCTTCGGGGCCACCCCCACCATCACCATCAGCCCCCATCTTCGGCAGGGATCCCTCTAGAACGAGGGCCATTGCTCGGGCTGCCGGCGCTGCCCCTGATAACCGGGCCAGATGTGCTCATGAGGAGCCAGGGCATCCACAGCATCGGGAACCTCGCTATCCATGCCGAAGCTGCGGCAAGTCAGTCTGCGAAGACTGCTTTGACCATGACTGTAACTCATGTTTCAAGTGCAGCGATCAGTTTCCTAGATGCCGCGCATGCGGAGGAAGAGGGGGGAGACACGGACTTGTGAGGTGTCTCATATGCAAGGACGAGTACTGCGATCAACACATCGCTTCGCCTGACGATGTACGTCGTTTTGGGTCGAGTGTTCGACCTATTTGCCTCGGTTGTCTGAGAGCTGATCCCGACGGGAAAACTAAGCATCGCGGCCCCAGTGCGGGGCCTGGAGGACCTGATTGCATTCCTGATCATAATCAGCAGGATGGCACTGCTCCTGATCCTGGATCCGGGCCATCACGTGGAGATCCGTCACATTGGAGTCCTGAACCGCACCAAGGGAATTCTGGTTTCTGTTCCCACGCCGGAGCTGCCGGGCCAATGCCACCAAGGGCAATGTCTTCGCCCGTAGTCGGACGAGCAGTTCCGAGGGGGACCATCAACACGTACCCCGGATGTTCCCCTACAGGGGGGATTTTCACCGGTCAGGTTGAGCATGGAACGTCTCAGGGAGTCATTCGCGGGAGATACGGACCTGACGCTGCTGTGACAAATCAGCAGAATCCACAGCCTCACCACGGGGCACAGGATAACTCTGGTGGGCCAACTGGTTTTTCTCTTCCACCAGGACTCGGTAAGGGTGTGCATGGCGTCGGTGGCGTCGGCGGTATTGGAGCTCCCGATATTCGCCGATCTTCCGCTGAGGAGAGGGTCTGCCCTCGGTGCAACATAAATGTCAAGACCAGCATCCCCGGGACACCTCCATGCTTCCAAACTTGTTCGTTGTGCCGCACTTCTCTATGTGCCGCGTGCTGCCCGCCATCGTCCGGGAGTTGCTCTCTGTGTGCCATATCCATTGGCAGAGACGGCGTTTTACCTCCCCATGTTTTTGGGCAGGCTACTCGACCGCCCTTAACTTCGTTGCCATCTGAGGCGAACAAGTGCGCCAACATAGAGCTCGAAAAAGAGCCCGCACCGCAAGAGTTGCGAGACTGGATCATTTCCACGAGAGAAATCGTGAGCAACGCATTCAGCTATGACTCGCCATATGCCATGTCTTGGGTCATGAGTGTCGAGAACGCCAGCACAATAGAGGAACTTGATGGGGAGTGCCTCTACCCGATCCTTGACAATAAGTTCAATGCTGCACTGAGAAAGTGCATCACATCGAAACCTATTGTTGCCAAGATCAGCAGGCTGACTGAAGAGGCTCAGGTAAAAAGGGGGACGAGGCTGAAAAGCCGCCAGATCCTGTTCTGTCTCATTGAATACCTTCGTCCCGATGAAGTCGGGAGCCAGTCTATCCGTACGAATGAACTTCTTCGCCTATCCCTCGGCAGAGCTGCCGGGTCTGGCGAGCCTCAGCTTGAGAAATTCCTTGATAAATGGGAAGGACTCCTGGGCGGAATCACCGCACCGATTGATCACCATGTTCTTCAGCATGTTTTCTTTGAGCAAGTTCGACACTCACCATGCTTAATGCCTGACGTACAACACTGGGATCGTAATCCAGACGTGCAGAATTACGACTGGATCATGAGGGCCGCTCGCAACGCTGTGTCGAGGTGGAGGACGAGGTACAATGTCTCTGAGATAAAGGATCGAATGTACTCCCGATCTCCGCATGCTGATCGCAACCCGAATGCCGCCGCTCCTGGGGTGCGCCGTCCTTCGCCGTTTGGGGATACTCGCAAGACAGGGGACGCGAGATCAAGTGATCGTGATCGCGGAAAGACGCGATCTGATGACCCCAGGCGGAGTAGCAGGGAGCGCCCTTCTCCAGGAAGAGATCGCCGCCATGAGCATCCTGCCACCCCTGGAGTCTGTCATGATTGGCAGAAGGGGCAATGTAGGCGAGGTTCTGACTGCCGCTTTGCGCACCATGAGGAGAAGCCGAATTCTCCCCTGGGTACTGCAGAGAGTGGCTAAACGTCGGCAAGTGCACGCGTCCAAAGTGCACGTACAAGCATGAGAAGCCCCCTCCTGACCTAGCCCCGCTTCCCAGGAAGCCGAGTGCCCCTGCTATTGAGCAAGGGGGCGATTCGTCGAATCCCTATCCTGATGGGCGAATTGACAGTCCCGCACCCGGGGTTGACGAGGGTTTCTGAGAGGGGCGGGCCGTTACCCACAGGCCTCGCCGGGAATATCTATCGCATGCCCAGCGACCAAACGCGAATCTGGTGGCCTGACGGGTGCCCTTTCTGACAGGACACCCGGCCGCTCTCCTCCTGCTGATGCACAGGTGTGGTCTAGAACCGATCACCGGGCTTGCATGTTTCAGGGACCCTCTGGTGGAGGCCCCGAGCTACAGCATGCGGTGTGGAGACGTACCGTTTCCATCCCCGACGGACGGGTTATCCAGGACCTTCCAATCACCTCTCACACTTCGCGGAATAGGATGTTCTGTCCTATCGGTTTTACCGGCGACGTGAAAACTACTATTTGGTCATACACTGATCCTGTTAAGCGTGCCGCGTGGAATGCCTCTATGCGTCCGAACGTCTACAACGACGATCGCAGCCTGACAGTTCAGATCAATGACTCCGCCATGATTGAGTATATCGTCGTTTCCGATAACAACCTTATGAAGCAGATTTCTCATGTTTCTCAGAAATCCAGGAATCCATCATATACTCACTCTGGGGAGTTCAAGAACGCTTCAAAGATCACCATTGAACGGCAAAGTGAGAAGGCCATTCTCCGCGCACTCTCCATGCAGGAGCAGGTCGCCATTGATCAAGAGGGCGAATACCTCGAATCTAAACCGATTCGACGGCGCATGATGTATAGAGCATCGCGCATGTCCTCCACTCCATCCGCTCCTGGGCACGAACGATCGATCCGATGGCTTGCTGATACAGGCTGCCCCATCGACCTTGTTGGACTGAACGAACTTAGTGCCGGAGAGCAGAGTCTGGTGAAGAAAACTGGACGTACCCATGCCCTGCAGACCGCCAACGGTACGGCGTCGACCCTCGGAAGCATTGCTGCTGATATGCAGGACATTGACGAGGTGATTAATGCCCACGTCATCTCAATCGGCAAACGCTGTATGGAGCAAGGTTATACATTCACCTGGCCCGCAGGTGAGCTTCCCGTCCTTCAAGGACCTGATGGCAAGGAAATTGTGCTCGACGTGCTGAACAACGTCCCGTACTTGCCTGCCTCACGTTGTAACTTCAGTTCTCCGGTGGCCGATCAGTACCCTGACATCCCTGCTGTTCCCGCTCCTTCTGCTCTTTCCGGGGATGTCATCAAAGAGGGAACAAAGGACATACCTTCTGTACCCGAAGGCCATCCTGGCCCACCCGACCCTGATCCTCCTGCCTCTGATCCAATTGAGGAAACCGTCGAACTTGAAGGCCACGGCCCCCTGCGTAGCGCCGATGACTGGAGAGCTGACGCCTTGACCCTCCGCCACATGATGACTCATCTTCCCAAGAACCCTTTTTGCTCGCATTGCCAGCGTGCCAAGATGGAGAATGTTAGGCTGTTCCGGAAGAAGGGCGCGGCTGGTCATGGAGCCAAAGACTTTGGCGACTTAGTCACCGCCGACACGATGGTTCTGCGAGGGCTACGTGACAGGGGCATTAACGGCGAGGCCGACGCCATCGTTTTCTATGATCTCGCCACTTCGTGGATCGATGTCATGCCTGTCATAAACCGCTCTGATGCTAACACCGTTGACGCTTTCAACCGTTTCGCAGGGCCTCAAAATGACATCAAGATGATGCACACTGATCAAGCTAAAGAACTTGTCAGTGCTTGCAAAGAACTGCGCTGGATACATGAATGGTCTACTCCGGGAATGCCAAAGACCAACGGCATCATTGAAAACAAAGTCAAATTAGTCCTTCATGGTGCACGTGTGCTTTTACGTCAAGCCGGGTTAGAATCCCGATGGTGGCCCTACGCAACAAAGTACTTTGCCGTCGCTAGGAACATCGAGAATCGGGGAGGTGGAAGCGCGTGGTCTAAAAGACACGCCCCCCTTCCTTTCAACGGGAAGCTTCTTCCCTTCGGTTGCTTGGTTGATTTCTTCCCCGTCGCTCCCAAACCGCGTCGAATTGAAAAGGGGGGGATCAAAAACGCCCCCGAAGATCAAAATAAGCCTGCCGACGATGACTATTGGAGCAAAGACGAAGAGAACGAGTGTGTTATCCGTATACACCGGACACCCAGAAAGAAACTCTTCGATCCAAGGGGCTCCAACTGCCCGATCGACGTTGAATTCCTCGCTGACGAAACTCTCACCATCATTAAATATCTCAACGGTGAAAATGACTCTATTCAGTCAACCACGTGGAGAAATCTGAGTGATCCTAGAGATGATCAATTGCAAGATTGGATTGGCGAAGCCTATTTTCAGGTCGACGTCCACGCTCTCGAGAAATGGGGCGAAACCCCAAGGGAAGACGCACCTCTTTCTGATGATGAATATGAACCCATGTCAGCAGAAGAAATCGAGGAAGCTCTGCGTGACTGTGACTACGACCCCCTCGCTGACTTCGCTGAGGAAGAATCTAGTATCGCTCCCGCTGTTCCCGGCGAAGAACACGATCACTATAAGGCTCCCAAGTTCGCCCCTGTTGCCAAACCTGGTGTTTTCCTTGGTTATCGGTTCGAACCTGGAGGGAAATGGAAGGGCGACTACTATGTTGCTGACCTCGAGCATTTTCAGGCTGGAGTTGTTCGACCCAGTATCCACCAAGTGAAACAGATCTACCACGATGCTGAAGAGCCGTTCGTGTTTCCTCTGCTAAAAGCATATGAGGCTCGTACCCGAGAAATTGCATCATACAAGCATGATCGCCTATTAGACCCTGATCACCTCAGCGGAAAAGTTCTGCCCCGTGAAGACGAGTCCTTCAGCTTTGACGAGGGGCGCTTTGACTATGGGGACGATGAGGATGATCGTCGAAATCGGCGACAGAATGCTGACTCTGACAATGTTCCTGAGACTGACGTCATTGATAGTCATGGATCTTCCCCTGACAAAAGGGATGATTACTGGGTGCGCTTTGAAGAAGAAAGGTCCTGGCATCGATACCATGTCAAGGCGAGAAAGGACTTCTTTGGAGACGACACCCGTCCTCTGCCTTCAGGGGGCCGGTCCAAGCTGATCTCGACGACGTCAGGATCACTCATTGCAACTTCCTCGACTCCAAAGACGAGGTCTATCGCGACTCCCGTGATGTGTATGCCAGCGGCCATCGGGTTAGAACACATAAGTTCTGGACCGGGGTTACTATCCTCTTCGACAAGGGCTGCGCGCCCAAAAGGAGGCGTCCCTCTCCCAAGAAGCCACTCTGCGAAGATGTGCTGCCGGGAGGTAAGGAGGACATTGATTATCCTCAGTCATCTCGTCCGATGATTGGCGAGCCATGTCGCTCACCGCGCGAAGGATCTATGTCAGCACTGAGAGGGAGCTTGAGGTTGAGAAGTCTCGCTTCGAACCTGGCGACGATCATCCTGGCGCGCCGGCCACCTCCAATAAATCACTCCTAATTGAATTTGCATGCGAAGCCGATTCCGCACTCTCCGCCACTATGTTCGAATTTGGCGGAGATGCCATTCGCGTGCACAAGGACTCCTTTGATATCCTTAAGAGCAAAGATGTTAAGAGGCTAATCGAGATCGTTAGGAAGAACCCTAAATGCGATCTTTGGTCCTCTATTCCCTGTGGACCTTGGAGTACTTGGCAATACGTCAACCTTTCTCAGTACGGACCCGAATTCGCCGCCGAGCTTAACGACGCTCGAAGACAATCCCAAATCATGTTCGCGGCCTTCATTCGAGTTTCTCGTGAAGTACGGAAGGGTGGTGGACGAATTGCCTATGAATGGCCACGTCATTGCCTTGGATGGTCTCAACCCTTCATGAAGAAGTTTCTTGACGATCCTGAGATTCTTGACGGATGCGACTTCGGAATGAAGGACAAGAACGGGACGCCCATCCGGAAGCAGTGGAGAATCGCCACGAACTCTCCCGACCTCGCCGCCGCGCTCGGGGGCCGAACGTGTCATCATGAAAAGGGGTTCGCGCACGCCAGAATTGAGGGGTCCCTCACTCCGCTCACTGCCCTCTATCCAAAGCAGATGTGCCAGACAATCATCAAATCCTGGTACAGAGGGAAGACTGAGAGATCTACGATTCCTGTCGCGGTCGCCGAGCCCAACAACCGCGCCGCATGGAAAAAGACCCCCATGCGCTCTACATCCATCCTCTTCGGGAAGGAGTCGCTGTCCCGAGTCGCGGGACTCCTGAAAGTGTTGGTCTGGATTTTCAATCGGCCGATGATCACATAGTCCCCGCTGGCGACAAAGCCACCATCGGGACTGGATTAGCCATCACCATTCCCGAGGGAGTATACGGGAGAACTGGCCTTGCTGCCAAGCACATGATTGACATCGGTGCCGGCGTCATTGACCCCGACTATACCGGAGAGGTCAAAGTTGTAATCTTCAACCATTCGAACAGTGACTTCCTCATCAAGAAGGGAGACAAAATCGCACAACTCATTCTTGAGCGCGTCTCTATTCTTGAGCCCGTCATATGCGTTCAAAAGCCGCGTGCCACCGAAAGAGGGGGGCAAGGATTCGGTAGCACCGACAAAGGTGCCCCCGCTGCATCCGCTACTTTCCCATCACATATGTGGTCCTCCACCGGAAACACCGAGTGGTTTGCCATGCCTCGTGGGGCCGATGGGTCCGGTCACAGTCCATTTCTCGGGCTCCCTCCGTTCAGTGCCTGTGTCGCTCGCCCTGTGCCTCGGAAGGAGGCGAAGCTCGATCCCAAGGCCTTCGCCGCCCTAGAGAAGGAGTGGAAGAAGCTTAGGGATCTCGGCTGTTGGGACCAATCCAGGGTGCGTGAGTGGCGTGACGTCGCTGCTGAGGCAAAACGAGAAGGGACCAAAGTTCATGTCGGCCGTATCTTTGACATATGCGTCGAAAAGAATCACGAACTCGGCGAGGATGACCCGAACAGGAAGTTCAAGGGCCGTGTTGTCTTCGAGGGGTGTCATGTTAGGGACGAGTCCAATGCCTGGGCTCTGTTTTCCGAAATCACTTCGTGCCCTGCCACCATGGCGGCGGGAAAGGTTGCTGATGCATACGGACTTTTGCCAGGAAACTCGCTTGAAGTCAGCGACGGGGAATCCGCATATACACAGGCGCTGCTCGGCGGAACCAAGACCTGGATACGCCTTCCCCGTGACCAATGGCCGAAGGAATGGGAGGGCATGCAAGACCCCGTATGCCCCCTTGTTCTTGCGCTCTATGGACACCCCGACGCTGGAGGTTTTTGGGAACAGCACTGCGAGACCCAACTTAAAAAGGTTGGATTTGTGCCCATCCCCGACTGGCCCAGTGTTTTTCGTCACCCTGCACTTGAGACCTTTCTCGTTGTCTATGTTGACGATTTCAAGCAAAGTGGCCCATCGGCTAACCTCGCCGAAGGGTGGAGACTCATAGGTTCCGTTATCAATATGGAGGAGCCCCGTCCTCTCAAGAGATATCTCGGCTGCGAGCACGAGTTTAGATCAGCCACCGTTGATGGGCCCTTCGATCCGAGGACTGCCTGGACGGTCGGACATCCTCCCTCAAAGCCTATACCGGAGATGCGTTTCGGGCCGGACCGAAGGCCTGCTGCCGACGCATGTCGCGGCAAAGCCAAGATCAACCTCATCAAGTACAACGAATCTTGCTTCATGCAAGCATGTGTTGAGCGTTACCTCGAACTTTGCCAGTCGAAATTTCCAAAGGCCCTTCAGACTGTCGAGACCCCGCTCCTCGACGAGAGCAAGCCTGAATTTGACGAGAACCCGGTAAACCCGGAGTTTGACAGGCTTGTTGATCAAAAAGAAGACATCGCGGTCATCTCTGCCAAGCCCGGCGTCCTAGGCGACGCAGCTGCACAAGTCTTAATGAAAATCTTATATGGTGCTCGTATGGGCCGTTATGATTTAATCCGACCAGTGCAAGCGCTTGCCAGCAGAATCACAAAGTGGAACCAATGGTGCGACAAGAAGCTTCACAGGCTCGTGTCGTACATTAACTCCACCATTGAGTTGCACCTCTATGGATGGGTTGGCGATCGATCTGATATGATCGAAGTCGTCACCTACTGCGATGCTGACCTCGCCGGTGATCGCACCGACGCAAAAAGCACATCCGGGGTCCTCGTGTGCCTCGTTGGCCCCCGCACCTACATGCCCATCACCGCCGTGAGCAAGAAGCAAACTTCCGTATCGAAGTCTACTCCCGAGGCCGAAATTGTCGCCCTCGATCACGGCATTTCCAAAGAGGCCATGATGCTCGCCGCTCTCTGGCACTTTGCCATCGGTCGCGGCTCCTCGGACTCAATCGTATGTAAGTGCAAAATCAAACATGACGCTTCGATCCCACAACCCATCAGCGTCCTTGAGGACAACGAAGCCGCATGCAGAATAATCGTCACGGGCAATAACCCGAACATGCGATACATGTCGCGTACCCACCGGGTTGATATCGCGTGGCTCAATGAGCGATACAACGACAAGATATTCCGTTTCGTTGCATGCCCTTCGGACTATCAGGGAGCCGACATCCTCACAAAGGCGTGCGTCGACAAGATCGTATGGAGCAAAAATCTCCACACCCTTGGGATGTTCAAGCAGGGGTTTCTGCAATCATATCTCTCCCATCCCACCCAACCCGTGCATATTCCCCCTGCCGCTCCTGCTCTTCCACCAATCAGGGGGGTTCGCGTTGAATCCGATCATGACTCAAAGTTCAACTCCTTCATCAACGACGCCAACATCTCAGATTGCAGGATTTCAATCACCGAGATTAGGGCGTCTGAGAATGACAACCTGACCATTGTCATTGACTCATCTGTGTTACCACTCCTGCCCCCTCAGCACGGGCACAGAGTCGTAAAAATCGATCTCGATGATGGAAGCACCGGAGGGATCTCTACGTATCCCGGATTAAAAGGAAAAAGAGATAATTTTGCTGTGTTCAATATTTTTCCTTCATGCCCGGATTCCTGCAAAAGGGATTGGTCCAAGATCAGGAGGTTTCGACAAAAGTGCGACGCGCTTACTGCCTCTACTCTTGCCTTTGCCCTGAATGCTATACATCACGAATTTGACATTGTTATCGGATTTGGTGGCGACCTACCCGGACTCTGCGTTCAGAAAATCCGCCAATTTATTGATGACCATGACCTATACAGATCTAATCTCTGCAGTTGCCAGGTTGGAGCTTGCGGTCACGCCACCGTCATTACTGTTGCCGTGAACAAACGGACTAATGATCGATTACGCTGTGCACCCTGCTCTATATCGCTTCGAAACGGGAAGAACAACTTCTCTTTTCACGATGTTGCCTGGGGAAGGATTTTCGATGAAATATTCGGTTGAATGTGTTCGATGTCTGTTGAACCCGTGCTCTCTTGTTGCTCGCCATGCAGTGTGGGATGCTCATAAGCGTTTACATGTCGCTTTTTGGCTCTCTCAGCTGAGCACGACTTCCTCGGAAGTCTACATCGGCAAGCGATGCACATTTCCGACCACTTCAAGACCATATGGGACTCCCCTACACACGGGGCTTTGACCTTTGTTTATTCTTGATGGTATTGTCGGTCTTGTGATTGTGTACAATTCATCTTTAAATCCAATTGAGCTCCTCTATTTCACTATTTGTGAGGGCCTGAGTGTTGCACATAGCCGCCCCGCCTCGCGCTTTGGGCCGCTGCTGCGACAATCCCTGGCCCGGGTGACGTGTCCTAGACGGACTTTCCACCCCGGCCTCGACAGCCGTTCGGCTGCTGGTGATCTTCACCACCTTCACGCACCGCTGCTGTGCGACCTTCGGCGATCTCCATCGCCCTCCTGCACCGCCGCCGGCGGCTGCCTTGGACCACTTCCCACTTCCGCTACTTCTACGCGGGTTCTGTGATATGGCTTCCGCGGAAAGCGGATCGATCACCAGGGCTGGGGCTGAGAAAAGCCTCCCCACACCTTCCAGCGCATCTTCGCTGCGATTCCCCTACCCTGTCACCGGCCGCGTAAAAGCCGTGGCCAACATCATGCAGAACAGCTTCAACAGCTGGGTTTCCAAGCTCAACGGTCGCGCGGCTTTAAAGGCTGCCCGTTTGAGCGATGTGATCACCGTAGAGCAGGTGGAGACTATGATCAATGGTCTCGTCAAATGTGAGGGCTATGATTCCTTTCCCGCGGATGTTAGGACCAAGATCCTAAATTACCGAAGAGGAAGGGCGGCCAACATAATCGCCCTGCTCAAGGATTCTGGTTTCATCGCCACTGAGCACAATGCCCTGACCGCTGCGGCAATCCTGTGCGATGCGATCCCCATCCGTGGCTCTGCCACCCACTACCTCCCTCACGCCCACATTGCGCCGCTCGGGCTCGATGAGACGAGGGATGTCGACCCGGCAGTACACCCCTGCTGTCGACCGTCCGGAGGAGGGTGGTCTTCGTCCATCACGAACGCCGACGGAGAGTTGAAGAAGAACTGGAGGACTGAGTACTCGGCGGTCAAGCAGAACCAGTACCGGAGCTATGTCGGCTTCACAACCGACTGCTATGACATGGGTGATCCGCGCCGTTCCCAACACACGGGAGGCATCAGCAGCTTCACTCAGTACGAGCCCTCCATAGTGAGAAAGTGGCTACAAATGCGCCCTCTTGCTATGTTCGTTCCCCCAGAGATCGTTGTTGATGGCATCTCCCTCATTAAGGATAGAACCTTGGAGGAGATCATCGACATGTGTCAGGATAGGACCACTAGCAGATCGATCGACCATCTGCCATCCATGGAGGCCTACGGCGGGTTTGGAGCGTTTGCGGAGCACATGACCTCTGAGCTGAAGGTCGCAACTGTGCTTGACCAGTTCTTCCTGTGGAACAAGGTTGAGAGGCTCGCCACCCCCGGGGTGACCAACGTGGCCCACGACTACGGCATCACGGCAGGCGAGGGATATTGGATCGTACCCTCACTCTCGTCTGTCATTGATGCCGAGTC
Source organism: Effrenium voratum (assembly GCA_963377175.1). Taxonomy (NCBI): domain Eukaryota; class Dinophyceae; order Suessiales; family Symbiodiniaceae; genus Effrenium; species Effrenium voratum. Next base: position 203,304 of record CAUJNA010000492.1, on the reverse strand, counting down.
CCCGAATTGGAACCAATGGCAACAGGGGAGCATTGAGAACAAGCTCTGGTCACACGGACTCAGCCAGTTCTCCCTTTGGGCCTCCATCGCCCATGAAGAGGTGGTGAGTTCTGAGTCCGAGGACAAACTCGGGATTTGGACGTCGCTGGTATACAGCCAAGCCCTCGGGTACACCCCGTGGGCGCTTCTTTCATGCTGCCTGTGGATGCTGCCAGCGGTGACAACCCCCGCGGAGATAAAACGCGGCGTCTCATGTTGGCTCGGGCACCCATTTTTGCTCTCGCCATCAAGTTCTCCCATGACCTGGAGCTGATCACGGGTGGTGAGGGGTTCTCCACATGTTACGCAAACGGAGACGTCGAGATGCAACGGTTCAACCCTTATATTGAGGTTAACCCCTGCTCTCCGTCGCTCTCTTGGAGGAAGCGCGCCTTCTTTCAGCCTAATGCTATCGGGGAGATTGGCGCGACCAAGCGCGAACTGGAGCGATTGGCTGCTCCTAGCACCCCCACGAAGACTGGTGGATTCAGTCCGGAGTTCGCCAGGCATCGTCTCGACAGCAACACATACGCTGTGAAGGTGCAAGAGGCTGGATCGTCGATCCCATTTGCGCTCGAAAATGAGTACCCGAAATATTCGGGTTACATCATGGAGGAGCATCTGGCGCCGTCCACTATGTTTCTTGACATCGACAAGATGATCGGGACGTACAAACAAGAGTGGATCACGAACCCCGAGAGTGAGGTGCTCCCCAGCCTGAGCAGGCCTAAGACCTCTCATCTGACTACATACGACCAGAATGCCCTCGAAAAAGAGTGGATAGGTTGGGGAAACCAAATGTTCAGGAACGTCATCCTGACCGTGTCCCGGAATTCGCCCTCACATGCATTGATTCTGATGTCCCGACTATACCGTCGGTGTTGAAGGGCCTCCTGCCTATGAGCACTACCGGAGTCACCGGTATCCTCGCCGCGATGGCAGCGGGTTGGGGGCCTCCCACATACTTGGAGGAGCCAACGATTAAGGCCAATGCCCAGGTGCTTGTCTTCTACGACCTTTGCGTCGCGCGGGAAGACCAAGAAGGGCTCTTACATCACGGCGGATGAGTTCAGTGCGCAACTGGACACTCTCCGGTCCACTGACAGCGGGCCACGAAAGGGATCCATCCCGAAGATCCAATTCCACTGCCCGTACGGGGAGAGCGGTTACCACATCCCCATCGCCACCATGGTCGAAGAGGCCACACGGCTCACTCATGACCGCGAAAAAGCGGTTGGAAGGGGGGCCATGGAGTATGACACCTGCATTTTTGCGACCCGTCTCCATGACCTGGCCGATTGGGATGAGAAAAAGCAGGTGTCGGTCATCAAGAGCAACGCGCAAACCCTCATCCACACCACCCTGGAAAGGCTTGAGTCTGTGAGGAGAGCTGGATCGAGTGTGGTGATCCTCATTTCGGTTGCGTCATGGCTTCAGCCCGCTCGAAATACCCACATGCTCGGCGTCATCACGACGTTCATCAGGGCAGCGATGAAGAGGAACTTGATAGTGGTTCCTGCGGATTTCGCCTTCTGGGGCGACCACTGTGTCGGCAGTTCCGGCGCCCCCGCGAACAAGTACAGAGCTGTGGTAGCGCTCCCGGCTCTCGCCAGCGCGGCCGTGGACATCTCGTGGACGCTACACCGCGTCATGAGTGCGACCAATGCTGCGAAAACGTTGGGCATGTTGTACAAGAAGACCATGTATCCTCCCGACGAGGACGCGAAGGTGAAGGCCGAAAAGATTCTCCAGACCAAGGTCTGGGATGATTCGTTAACCTACTCCACCGCCCCGCCAGCGAAGGTCGCCGGGGCAGATAGCTCTGGTCAATCGCATGACGTAGAGATGACTGATGCGGCATCTAAGGTGACGCCCCCCGCACAGGCGGCGGCTCCCTCTGTGGCGAAGGCTCCTGCCCGCCAGGCCGAGCCCAAAGGCCCTACGCCGAAGATGATGTCGCCACCGACGCGCCCCGTCTCGCCACCGAAAGCCTCGCCCGCCAAGGCGAAGGGGCCCATCGACATTAGGAGTGTCCCCAAGGCCCCTGTCCCTTCCGTGCCCGCAAAGGGCGGCACGCCAGCTAAGTCGCCGGATCCCGGCTCTACGGCTACCAAGGGTGCACCTCCCGCTCGGGCGCCAAACATCCGCACTTCCGGGGGAAGTTCACCGGTTCCCGAGCCTGCCGACCCGCCAAAGGCCCCCCGATGGGGGGGGCCATTGCCCAAGTCTGTGCTGACTCCGCCCGGGAAGGACGAGAGCAACTTCCCGCGCCTCGCGACGCCTGAGGCATCTCGCAAGGCCGCGGCGGCGGCCAAAAAGAAGGCTGAGGAGCTGAAGAAGCCAGCGGGAAGTGAAAGGAAGGACGTCCCCACGCTCCCGACCGTCGAGGAGAAGGATGACGACATGGATGTTGACGCCGAGATAGCATACTGGCGTGGCACGCCGGTAGAACCGGCCGCCCCCACCACTGTCCCGACTCCTACCCCTGAAGGTGGGCCGCCCGCAGCGCCGGTGACCAAACCGGTCGGTATCAGAGGCAATGATGTGGAGAGCTTCGAAGACCTCATGAAGACCCTTGATCAGACGACTGATGACGTACCAGGCGTCGATCCCCACACTGCTGCTTCAATGGAGGTAGGGGGGAGCACTGGATCGGGAGGACCTCCGACAAAGGAGGATCTCTCGGAGTTCGATGAGGTGGACCCCGATGCCCGCACCTCCACCGGGGACGCGGGGGTCTCCGTTGAGGGATATACCATCACCCCCGATGGCGAGTATTATGATCCCGACTCGCAGGAGACCTTTCAGACGCTTGAGGCATGGAAAGCTCAGCGGAGATCGTCCCGACACAGGGTCGTCCGAGCTAGCGCCACGGAGTCGAAGGATCCGGTGCACGGCGGACTTGAGGAACCCGAAGAGCGGAATCCCAACTACTATGGAGACGACACGGAGCCGAAGAGAGGGTCGATTTCCCTCGACGAGTCGTTCGCCCGGCCCGACAGGTTCGTGCTTCACCACATCGCTGCTCGAGAGAAAAAATTCGAGCCGATCGTGGCCAGCTACGCGAACAAGGCGAGGAACTCGGACCAGGTGACTAAAGAGCAAGGTGATCAATCGAGGACACTGAACGCTGCCGTCCCCAATGATCGCCATGGGCAACGTGAGATGGCCAAACGCGCCACGATGGTTGACTGGGCCCACGCATATGCAGACAAATGCACTGTGCATGGCCCCAGGCAGCTCCAGTATGTCCACTTCGGGAAGGAGGCCACGGATAGAACCGAGGCTGACGAATGGACAAAGGTCATGGAAACGATCGTTCCCCCTGAATACCCGCCGGAGATTCGTGATCAGATCGACTCCAAGTTCGTGACCCGAAAGGGCGAATCCGGCGACCACCACACCGGCATCTTCGGAAAAGCCAAGCAGCCGCTTGGGAATTCCAACTCGTATCCGAACAGGACACGGTGCGATGCAATGGTGCACGACGGGACCCGACTCGGAATGGTCGATTCCAGGAACGGCGAGGTCATTCCCATGGATGACGTCTTTTGGACGGCAGAGTACATGAACGCCTATGACCTTAACTCCCAGCTCTCCGCGGTCCGTGCCGGCCTTGATATGGCCTTGGCGACAGCCTGGAGGATGGGGCATGTTCACCCGCACGTGGCTGGTGCTGTGGCTGGGTTGCAGAAGATTAGGACATTCTATGACTGCCTCCACGCCGCTCACCGCAAGACCCGGCTTGGTTCGTTGCCATTCCACCAGATCGTTGGTGAGCTCGATCGCGTCGACGATCGTGGCAACAAGCTGGAGCCGAACGTCCCTGACACATGGCGAACCACCGCGCTCAGAGGGGAGTACCCGGACTGCCTGGCACAATCGGTCGCACAGGTCTTCCGGTCCATGTGTGGTCCTCTGGCCATGTCTGGATCGCGTGAAGATCGGGCAGTTATCATTCGCAGAGATGAGTCCGCCTTCACCCGTGGTGACAAAATCATGGGCATCCCCTGGCCGGCTTATCGACGTCCTACTGCACGCGAGATCAAGGAGGCCAAGGAGAAGGCGGAGAAAGAGGCTCGCGATGCCGGTGAGGACGTTGACATGAATGAGCCCCGGGACAAACCGGTAGTGGCTGGAGGAGAGGCAGCGGGAACAACCGCCACGGGGGCCTCTGAGCATAAGAGGGACGACCCTGTTCCGCCTGCCACTCAAGCCCCTGACGCCCCTGCCGAGCCCGCCCATCCTCCTGCGGATGCGCTCCCTAGCCAGGTCGAGGCGAGGAGCACTCTACTGGGCGTTCATGACACTGCGGGGCCCTTCGCCGCGCCCAGAGATCTGCATACCGGTCAGTTCATATACGTCGACTGCACGGAGGAGGAGAGGGCCATGCTGCCCACGACCATCGGGTCGCAGTTCGAGGCGGAGCGTGCTCTGGCCGAGCTGAGGACCGTGAGTCGCGTCGTCGGTGACCCGCGTGATTCCGAGGAGTACACGTACTGGGAGACATCCTCGCATGACACTCTCGCCTACGCCTTTTACAGCGTGCCGGATCAGTACAGGAATGTCCCAGCAGTGAAGTCCGCCTCGCGCATTTTCGACCAGATTCCCGACGGCCAGCTCGTGCGACCGGACAAACCGGAGCCTGCGGTTCTCCGCCTCAGCGCGGTGAAAGGCACTGATGACACCCGGAGGAACCTCGAGAGGCTGAAGGAGGAGTCCATCAAGAAAAACGTGGTCATCCTCGGCGCCAGGAGAGGCGAAGATATCGCCCCCAGGATCGGAAACACGATCGCTACTCTGTGCGCCAAAATCGGGGACATTGCCCGATTCCTGGAGATGGGAGTGAGATCCAGGGCAGGGCCTATCCTCCCGACCAAGAGTGATCCTGACCTGATGATCCAGGCCATTGTTCCCGCACCCGAGGAGCTTCTGGACTACTTCGCCGACGAGATCCGTCAGAAGGTGAAGGGTAGAACGGGCGCCTCTTCGCACTACTACAGGAGAGCATGCGCGGAAATACGCGACGCGCTCCGTGGAACAGCTGTGCAGCCTGGAAATGCAGGTGCAGTCAAGGACCCAGAGTTGGAGGCCTCGTCTGCCAGCGGGCAAGGGAACGTTACTTCGGTGATACAACTGAAGAAGTTCCTGAGCCACTACTTCGGGACCAGCGTCGAGTCCGAGGATGCCTTTTCTTCATACCTCCTGTCTTCCTTTCTCGAGGATGGGGTGGGAATGTTCGAGATCATCATCACCGTCATTCGTGACAAGGAGCGTCGGTTGCTGCCTGGTTCCGCCCGCATAGCGGCGGTAAGGTCGCTTGAGATCGGATCCGACACTGATTACCGGGCATTTCGTGAACGATACCAATACATGCTCTACGAGAGCCCTGTTTGTCTTCCTATCACCTCCAAGGTGGTTCCCAAGACGCTCTACAAGGTGGTGCCTCTCCGAATGTATCGGCTCTACGTAGAACGTGGGGCGATCATTCGGGGTGGGCGAGCTCTGATCGAGCTCCTTCCCTCTCGGCCGGATGAGTATCAATCCCTCCGCGATCACGGAGAGTGCCCCAACGACACTGTCGACCGCATCACCGACAGCAACGTGACGGAGCTGCACACCTCGGGTCGACGCCAAAGGAGCGATCCCCGATATGTGGTCATGGCTATCGATGCACGTTTCTTCTCCATGGAAAATGGGGGCATGCATATTACTCGTCAGGGTACCTTTGCATCGCGCGAGAACATCGCGATCGGGTACTGGAGATGCGTCTACTTCAAGGAGGACTGCTCCATCATTTACCTGAGGCCTTGGTGCTATCCGCCCAACTTCCTCAACTCTATGAGTGATAACCCGAGGAAGTGTCGGGACGAGATGGAGAAGTACCATCAGATCACCAAGACGGAACATGCCCGCGAGGTGGTGTCCGTTCCATGCCATAGGTGCATGACGGCCCATCCGGTCGGCGCTCACCTGTGCACCGCCTGCTACCTTCCCATCTTCTACGATGGCGTCCTGCCCACCGGAGACACGAACGGCGGCCCTCGCACGATAGCGAGCACTGACGGGGTGATTCCTCCCTGGCTGGCAAAATACGAGGGCTTCGTCCCCGCTCTGTGGAACAACTCAGACGCCAACGCCATCGGAATGGCCCTCTACTCGCAGAGTCCCGCCGTCGACGCCCGGTCCTTGTTGATGTCTGGGATGCGGCCTCCTAAGTACCTTGACAAAGAGGACGTGGATGGCATTTTCCGAAAACTTCACGACTCGCTCCGAGACGAAGTCCTTGACGGCAAATACCGTGACACGGTCGACAACAACGTGGAAGAGTGGGTAGCAAAGGCGATCTTGGTAAGGGGTCTGGCCTTCAACGGGAGCTCCGTCCCCGAATTCTTCGAAGAATATGAGGGATATGCGGCTGAGTGGGGCAGACGCCTAACCACCGCAAACTTCAACGCCAACCGATGCGGTTTTTACACGTCCTACTACATTCTTGAGGCCCATATCATTGGGCTGAGAACAGGACACCTTTCTCCGGTACTCCCCAACGATGTGTCCGGGGAGGGATTCAAGTTCCAGGTGGGGCTGCTCGCACAGCACTGCGGGATATTGCAGGCCATGCGGAGAAAGGCCGGATTCGATCCTGCCGCGCGCCTCAAACGGGCTATGGACACGATACGGGAAGGCATTAAGAAGGGGTATGTCTACACCCTCAACGACCTCAGCAGTATGGACGATCTGATCTACCGGACGTCCACCGTTGCCTACGACACATGCTTGGCCGACCGTCCTCAAACCCAGGATGACATCAAACAGGAGCTGTCCGACCCTGTACCAAGGAAGTACCGCTTCCGACCCCGCGATCGCCATCGACCCGGAATTCGCCTTACACCAGGCCCCGGCGTGAAGGACGAAGACGAGCCCGACTTTGCTGGATCAGCGGAGGATGAGCTGGGATCGGATGGTTCTTCGCACGAAAATGACGAGAAGCCTGACGACCTTGACGAGCCCATGGGCGACGACGAGGAGGAGATCCCTCCCCCTCCGCCACCGCCTCCGGCTCCTCCTGCGCCGCCTGTCCCGGTAGAACCGGAGACTCCCGTGGTGCCGCATGCAGGCGTCAGTTCTGGCGATGCTGTGCCAACTCCTCCTCCTCCTCCCGCTCCCATTGCGGCAGGCGTTACTACGACTGGGGATCCGTTTGAGGAAGAGGACATGGCCATCAATACTCGTGTCCCTGACACCGAGTCCGAGCTGGAGGGTGAGTCCGGCCAACCCAAGGCCAGGAGGACATCTCGTGGTCGGGTCCCCGCGCCCGAGAAAGGGCAGGGGGGCGTTCAGGTCCCGCCTAGCGGGCAACCCAGCTCTAAGAGCATGGCCCAGCCTGCCCGTCCATCCCCGGTCCCCGCGAGAAGCGGTGTGGAAGGTGGGGAGAGAAGGGGCAGGACCAAGGGTTTCTACACCCAGAAGGATCCTTTTACCGGCGAGGACGCGACTCCCCGAGTTCGTCTTCGATCGGGCGGTCCCGGAACTCCTGCGTCCCCACCACGGGATGCCACCGGTTCCTTGGGCGGCCATGGCGGCTATGACCCGCGCGATGACGACAACGACGAGTGGGAGCTTCCCCCGGGTGTGCCTCGGACCACTCGTGCGGCAAATGAGTCGCGGCCCCGCCGAGATGACGATCGGTCGAGGACCGCGCTTGGGGCCCGCGAGGATCGTCGCGGTCCAAAGGGTGAGGGGAAGGGTCGAGGAAAACATCGACCTGGCAAAGGTGGACGCGAGGATCCTGGCCCGCCCCGACAAAGGGATGATCGTGGCAGGGATACCCGCGGAGGCCGACGCGATGATCGCCGACCTCCTCCACGTCATGAGGAGACCTCCGAGAGGCGCGGCCCGGGGCGAGATGAGCGCCGCGGACGTGATGACCCGGGTGATGACCGTCGCGATCGCCACCGGGACCGGCGCAGGGATGACCGACGTCACCAATCAGATCCCCCTCCGCCTCGCCGACCTCCGGCTGGTGACCACAATAGGGGTGGTGGTGAGGATCGCCGTCGGGATGGAGGAGGTGATCGAGGTGACCGTGGCGGACGCCGGAGAGACGACGTGCCCAGGGACCGGGAAGAACCTGGTTCAGGGTGGTAGGCGGGTACCGCAATCAGCATCCGCCTTAGAAGGGCGAGGATAGTACGTGTGTCGCCGAAAAACGCGACCGCGCCGGTCATCCTCTCGCCCAGGCGGCGCTGCTGGGGGTGATGGTCTCCATTGCCCTGTACCGCTGATCCGGCGTTGCTCGTGTCCCTCCCGCACCGCTGCCGTGCGCGCCGGAGACGGTTCCCCTGGCGATCCTGTGTGAGGCTGTGACCGCACTAGAAGTGCCGGGCCGGCCATAGCCGGATATTTTCACACCAATCTCGGAACTTCCGTTTCTACTTTCCTCCCAACTCGACTACTCTTCCAACCGCTCCACGGCGTGCAGTGAGGCGCGGTGATCCAGATAGGATCCCCCTCCGCATGGCATCGTCCCATGACAACTCATGAACGGCACGAGAGGAATCTTCGTATGGTTCCTCCAATATGTCTTTGTTCACTCATGTGGTCCACTCGTCAAATAATCCTGTCGCCCCGATAATTCGGGGTGGTGGCGGGATTTTAACTGGGGCCCAGGTGATGCCGTTTGGCTCACCTCTGAGTTGACACCGGCATTTTTGGTTGGTCCCTTTCGTCGTGAACTCAACTGTCTCGCATCCTTTCTCTCGTCCAGATATCGGATGAGGGGGGTGTGTTTTGTTCACGTGTTGTTTCATCATGTGGCAAAACGGCCGAATGGCCGTTTGGCTCAAGTTTTCCACCTCCCGACAGGTCTTCTGCGGTAAAACGTCAGGCGCCATAGTGCGGCGGTCTTCCCCCTCATTAAGTAGTTTGCTGCTTGGTGCGGGATAGGGCTGGCACTAGGAGGTACCTGGTTTTACGGCGCGGGCGCCCTGGGCTTGGTGGCATACTTCCCGATTTACTATTGCAACGTGTTTCCAAACCTCCCCAAACATTTTCCTCTTCTACCGTCACATCCTCAACCCGGTCATCATCCACAGCTTCATCCGAGTTGTGTTTCCGGGTGCTGTGGGCACTTTGTGATCTACCTTGTGCTCATTTGCTTCCCTGGGCTACTTCGTGTTCGCCCAAAACCGCACTTTGGATCTACTCGCGTTGTCTGGAGTTTGGATGGCAGTCTCAGTGGGATTTCTTAGACAGCGCCTATCGCGTGCCCTCGGTGTGCATCCTTTTCGGAGGGAAGCGCTATGCTCATGCAGCTTCAAGCCACCCAGATGTATTTGGGTGTGCCTCTTTTGGAGGGTACCTTTTTGAAGTTTAACATGAGAGTTCCCCTATTTTGAGATATCGGTTTGTTTGAATATATTATGCAATCAAGTCACATGTTGCTGTTTGGGTTAGGTGTGGGTTGCTTTCCATCCGTGAGGCATGAATTGAATGGGATGCGAGTTGAAAGCTTTTTGAACATTCCTAAACCCACGTGGGTGCATTTCTCTCGCAGCCACCATGATTGAGTGTGCAAGGCAAATCCACAGGAACGGTTCTCGCCCGGCATCATGGCCGCGAGACACACAAGCAAAGTTCTTTGGGCACGTCAGTCGAAGACGGCTTGGAGACTGGCTATGTCTGGGCCCCAATCTACGGCGGGGACTAGTTTCTTTAGAACAGGTCAGGTGTAATTAGTGGGTGAACCCGCTTCTTGGGAAGGTGCGAGCTCTTCAGCAACCCACCGCTTTGAGGCGGCGTTGAGGCACGGGGGCGGCAAAAGGGAACCGTGCAAAAGAACGTAAACAAAAATAGCAGCAAGCAAGGCATAACCAGAGTCCAAGGGCAAACAGCTGCTACATCTAGCCCCATTCCGTGCAGCAAATGCTGATGGCAAAGCTCGACAACTAGCCATAGAGCCGGGATAGCGGACTCGCAGCTCCGCCAAAGGGGCTCCTGTGAACCAGGCCAGTCTTCATGTAGAAGCTTCCCTTCGGGCGGGTGGACCAGTTGAGCCCTGTTTGTTCATTGGGTTTCCCCGGGCAAGAGACCCCTCGAGTGAAGTGGTTGGCCATCCCTGGCTGGTTGCCTTACAGGAGCACAACAGCCATTCATTTCTTGAAGCCAAAGTCTTTCTATCATGACTCCTACCTGCAACCCTTTGAGTTTTGGAGGGGTATTTTTTCCCGCTTTGTTTTCTTCAAAGGTGACCCCTCCTGAAAGCAAGGGCACGCAAAAAACGGGCTGGGTTCGGGTTTCCACAATGCTCCGTTGGCCGAGGCAGGAGTGCGACAAGGCGCTCCAGCACAGCTCGGAGCAGCAGCAGGCAAAAGAAGGTTCACGTGTCAGACTTTCGCCAGTCCTTGCAGGAAAGGGAAACAAATGGCTGTGGTTCTCAAAACCGTTTTGGGATCTTATTTTGGTCCCGGTGAATTCACAGCCCATTTTAGGTTTCCGATTTTAGTGGGGGATTGAATTGGATGTTCACTGGGTACGATTTAGTAAGACAATGGGGCTTCATAGAACCACCCTTGTTTACTTGAGGATTGTCATCATCTAAATTGGATCAATCATTATTTTCATGGGTTTTTTTCACCTAAGGAGATGCCATGACACGCCTTTTCATGTTTTCCTCTATTTTTCCGGGTTCCCTTTGCAAAGGTTCCATGCAACCAACTCGCGGACAGACGCGCTCCCATTCCAGGCGCTCCAGGATCAGATCTCGATGCTGCAGAGCTCCTCCCAGGCCGCGAAAGTGGGGGTCTCTTGGCGGGTCTCTTGGCGGGTTTCTTGGGGGAAGCCAAAAGGAGAACCGCCCAAACATGCGGGGTCCGCCTATGTTGACACATAGCCAAATGCGTTTGCGGGGATAATTAACAGTTCCAGTCAAGATTCGAAGAGCACATGATTAGGCCGCGCGCGTGTGTGTCATTGCGACTTGAGGTCGGTTTCATTGCGATTTGAGGTCGGTTTTTGTGGAGCAGGTTGGCTCAAGGGAGCAGGTTGGCTCAAGAGGCACCATCTTTGCTAGCTTCCCAAGTGGGTGTTGAGAGTTGAGCGCGGTTGGGGGCGATGATTGAAGGAACTTACGTCCAGGTCAAGGGCCTCAGAGCCCGTGCTGAGCTCAATGGGCGGTCTGGGAGGCTCCTACGATGGATTCACCCATCGGAACGCTGGGAGGTGCAGCTGGAATCAGAGGACGGCAGCCAAGTGCAGGGCACCTTGTCTGTGAAAAAGCAGAACCTTCATGAGTTTGTTCCTGAGTTGGAAACAACCTACATGTCAAGGTTGCTGCCTCGGAAACTCCACGGAGCAGCCGAAACTCCATGCTTCCCGCAGGAGTTTCGTGAAGCATGTGAAAGGATGAAGTCATGGCCGAAAGGCCTGTCTAAGGAGAGGGCCCTAGAGTTCCTACTGAACGGCTTCATGGCAGCGACAGAGTTGCGATGGCAGCGTACTTTGAGCGGGCAACACAGCCCTCAGGCAGGCAAGACCTGCTTCAGTGGCTTGCAGATCGGAGATTTGCTCCCTGAATATGAGAAGCAACATGACTTCCACCATTTCCGCACCAACTTCAGCAACTCTCCTCCCAACAAAGTGTCTATGTGCTCAAACTCAACATATGTTGCAGCCGGATTCAACGACCTGCGCTTGTTGCTTGATGCCAGCATGGAGGAGGGAGCTTCTGGCGTTCATTTTGTTGGGATTGATCTCAACGACTTCGCAGTGACAAAATCATTGGTCATTGCAGAGATGCTCAAGGACACGAGCGTGCCAGTGACCCACATTTTGCAGGTATGGTACTCGTCCACTTGGTCCAAGGGGACCGTTTCGTCCTTCAAGAAAACCATTATGGCTATGCAGTCCTCACTGAGCTCGGGAGTAAGGCAGTTGTTAGAGTTTTGGAAAGGCGCTGAAGCGCCCGATCTCCAGAGCAGTCGGCACCAGTGGTTGCAGTACTTTGTCAGTGAACAACGCATGTGGGATGCATGCACAATTGCTAGTTTTGTCCGGGCGCGCGATCGATGGGCAGCCTGCAAGTATTTTGTCACAGGAGAAGTATGCGATGAAAATTCGGAACAAGTGGAAGTTGGCAGCATCACAATGTGGGCTTTACCTCCACATTTCAGCTGCTCCCTTCCTTTGCACAATGCTGACTCGATTTTTGCCACAATGAACTTGGAGGACTACCTTCCCGTGCCAACAGACGGAGCAGACATCGTTCAACTATTTGTTGAAGATATTCTGAAAAAACTCGGCCGTGTACGAAATCTGCTGGTTGATGGTAGGCTTGACATTGATATTTGGCAGGAGGAGGTGACTTTAGACAACTGCCAAGTGATAAAACGAATCTCTTCCCTGGCCCCAGCAGGCATCAGCTGGTCGAACATTCTCGACTACACAGATCTGGCTTCGTTTCATGCCATAGCCACGCGGTGTTCTGCAAAGGATTCTTGTACTACACATTACGCCTATTCCATGGAGTGGGTTAAAGATGTCTACGGCATCACCCTGGCAGATTGGTGTAGAGGGCGCCAGGCCTTGCGTGCATCCTTGCTCATCGAGTTGGAGACTGGGAAAGCACTGCAGGCATTTGCAAAAGAAACACAGATCCACAGTTTGCTCGCGTTGCCGGGTTTCAGTTGCCCCAGCAGGATGTGGATGTATGTCACAGCCATGCATCTATATCCTTCCTGGGTCGAGAGGTTTGTGAGCGTGAGTTCAGCAGCACCGGCATCCGTCACCTTGCGCTCCTTGGGTATTTGCTTGCCCTGCATAATGCATAGGCGCTTTCCGACAAACATTTACCTGAAGTGGAGCTATGGACACGAGTCATCAGGGGGTACGCAAGTTTCACAGGCCATTCAGAGCTTCGACGCAACTCTTAGTGAGGTAGTTCGAAATCTACTTCCCGCCAAGCGTTGCCAATGAAGGTGGACGGAGAGACTTATTATTATACCTCGCGGCGCTTGACGGAAAAGTAAGTTTTTTTTTTGGGCTCCTGCAATTGTTGTCACATGATTATTTTTAGTAGTTTCGATAAGTATTTGTTGGAGCTTTGTTTCCTCTGGTTTCGAAAATGACAGATGTAAATTGGGCCGTGTGTTTGCTTATAACCGCTTCAAGTTGATACATGTATATTCCGAATCATGACATTTAAAGAAACGTAGATAGATAGATAGATAGATAGATAGATAGACAGACAGACAGACAGATAGATAAATAGATAGATAGATAGAGAGACGGACACAGACAGACAGACAGACAGACAGACAGACAGACAGACAGACAGACAGACAGACAGACAGACGGACGGACGGACGGACGGACGGACGGACGGACGGACGGACGGACGGACGGACGGACGGACGGACGGACGGACGGACGGACGGACGGACGGACGGACGGACGGACGGACGGACGGACGGACGGACGGACGGACGGACGGACGGACGGACGGACGGACAGACAGACAGACAGACAGACAGACAGACAGACAGACAGACAGACAGACAGACAGACAGACAGACAGACAGACAGACAGACAGACAGACAAGACAGAGAGACAGGTACGTAGGTAGGTAGGTAGGTAGGTAGGTGGGTGGGTAGGTAGGTAGGTAGGTAGGTAGGTAGTTAGCAGCATCATAGTTTTCATTTTGGCAACTATGGCAATTCTCATTAGTGTCACCAGTCATGATTCTGAGTGTGTTGCTATTGTTCATTTACGCAAAGGCAGACATACCCGAACCGGACATCGCACGGCTCCCCTTGCCCACCTGGGCCAAGTACATGGTTCTGGGTGAACCATTTTTGTGCCAGGTTTTGATCATGACTCACACGTGCCTGTGGTTTTTCAAAGCCCTTCTGTTAGCTGTTTGTGGAAGCATGCGGGTTCCGTGGAAGCACCGCAGGCCATAGATGCCGCAGAGGCGGGGAATGGGACACAATCGGAAAAGCTGGGTGTCCGCCTCGGCTGCGGTCGAGGGTGGAGGGCATGGCTTGTTGCTTGTAGCTTTTGGCTTTATGGCTATTTGGCAGGGGATCTTTGGACTTTAACTTTTTGGTGAAACAGTGGATCTTTCATTGGACCCACACAGGTAAACTTTTGGCAGAGGGGCAACAGCTTGCAGATTTTTGAAAGAGATGTTTTTCACCTTTAGGGGGCCGAAAGGCAAGCCCTGGCTGATCACTTGTGTTGCGCAACAATCAATTACTTTGAGGCGGATGACATTGGGCGCGCGTTCACCCCCATGTGAGTTGGGAAGGACTTGCACGTGGTTCTTCTACGTCGGTACTCCGCATGGCCTGCCCTTGTTTGCGCAGGCCATGCATGGCATCGAGATTTCCATGAGCAAGGCGCGCAGGAGGGAGGGCAGGGACCTTGGCCAGTGAGAGGTTTTCATGCTTCTAGAGTTTGTTTTATTGCTTGAAACAGCTTTCATGAGTCCGCGATACCGCCTCCAAGAGCATTTTGCTGCATGCGCTTGACGAATCAGGGAGGTTTTTTTCCTTCAGAGCTGCATCAATTCTGCATGCTTAGATTCTCAAATCTTTCACTGAGACTGGCTTGAAAGTCTAAGTGGGTTTCTTTTCTTTTTGGAGCAGGTTTAGCGGGGAGTTCCACCAGAGTTGCGCGGCCCCTCCTTCAGGTGAAGCACAGGTTTCATCAAGTTGCCCGAGCATTTTCTTTAGGATCCCCTGCGACGAACATGTGCAACACGTTACTGTTGCTTTGTAACCATGACAGATGTGGAGCTCGGGCATTTCGGACAAGTGGCCGGAGGGTGACGGGGGCTTGGCAACCGCACGGCATTGCGCCGAATCTTGGTGCGTTGGGCCTGCTATGTACGCCAGCTGTCTGACTTTCAGGGTTGTGGGGGCACTACCCACTCGCGGTTGATCCACTGGCGTGGCTTGCTGACAAATTCCTAGGTCCCGCAATAGTGCCCTTTTACCCTTTTTTCCCCAACAGCTGAAAGCTTTGGGGTCTCAGCCCAGATAGGCTCTGGTCCGGGGCGGGCGGCCCTGAGGTGGGGTTCCACGAACGAGGGTTCCACCAGGGTTCCAGGTCGGGGTGGTTTGAGGTAAGGTTCCACAGGCACCAAGGTTTTACCGGGCTGCGGGGTGGTCCGAGGTTCCACGAGGGCTGCGGGGGTGGACCGGGGTTTGAGGGAACACCAGGGTTCCACCAGGGTTTCACCAATTTCTGCGAGGGCTGCTCCACGAGGGACTAGAGAAGAGCTGTGGGAATTTGCATAGCGGGGAACCTCTCCAGGTCGGAATCTAGGTCCTCCAGTTGAGAGGTTAGAACAAGTACCCTTTTTCTGTAGTCTAGTTTCGTAGGGGAACCTCCCCCAATAAGCTCAGGCGATATCCCCAACAGCACCAACCTCACCGCCGGTGCTTTTTCAAGCAAAGCTAAGAGTGACAGCGCATCGCGCCCTGATCGGGGCCCGACGGCTCAATCGGGGCCCGACAGCGCAACGCGGCCTGACGGTGCAAGCGGGGCCCAATCGGGGCCAACGGGCCGAATGGTCCTGTGGAACCCCAGCCACCCATATTATACCACGCCGGTTTTTTTTCGGATGCGGTACCAGCTTGGTACGGATCGGGGCGCGATGGCGCAATTGGGGCCGATCGGTGCAATCGAGCCCCAACGGTGCAATCGGGCCCCGACCTGGGCGGTGAACCTCGCACGTTCCCGTGGAGCCCTCATGGAACTCAGCGGGAAACTTTAGCTTTTGCAGAACCTGGTGGAAACCTCATGAAGCGTTTTTGGAACCTTACCCCATAGCCCTCGCTGCCTCGTGGAATTCTTGGAGCCCAAAGCCGACCAAGTAATACTCAGCAATGCCAAGCATTTACTCTGCTGCACACTGAGTCCCGCAGCGACGTGATCTGATTTGCCACGAAGCCAACATTTCGGGCTGCGTTGCCTGAGCAAGTGAGCAAGTGACAAAACAGTGAAAGTGTGCTGAAAACCCTTGATTTCGGTTTTGCTTAGTGTTCCGCCCATGAGCAAAGCGATCTTCTGAGCCCTCAATTTACTGCTCGGATGGGCTTTTCAGACGGCGGGCGCACGACTCACTGCTTCCCTCCAGGGCAAGCCACGGAACCTTGCAGAACATGTCTGGAACCCTTATGGAACCTTGTGGAGTTTTGTGGAGCCCGTGTGGAATCCTTGCGGAACTCTGTGGAACCCTGTGAAACTTCAGGGCCGCCCCGGACCATCCCACAGCCCTCGCACAACCTCGTGAAAACCTCATGGAACGTTACCTCAAACCACCCGGGACCACCGCAGCCCTCGCAGAACCTCGTGGAACCCTGCTAGAACCCTGGCAGAGAAGCCTTACCTTGCAGAACGTTGCAGAACCTGGTCAAACCCTGATGAAACCCTGGTGCACCCCGCGGCCCTTGCAGAACCTGGCGGAACCCTGGTGGAACCCTCGTGGAACCCTGGTGGAACCCTCGTGGAACCCTGGTGGAACCCTCGTGGAACCTTACCTCAAACCACCCCGGACTGCCAGGCGCAGCGGCAGGCCTGGGTCGACTCGATGGGGGGGACAAAGTTGACGGGTGGCTCGTGTGGCTTTCCTGCCGCGGCCACAAGAGAGAGAGGGGCGTCCCTCTCTCTTGTGGCCACTGGCTTGCAAAAGTCGGAAGGAGGGAGTGTGATTGTCAATATTCCGATTGACAGCTTCTTGATTCATCAGCATGAGTGAGTTGCCAAACCGCAGACTGGAGGCAGATAGGGACCTCTTGTTATTTGGTCCTGGGTTCGTATTTTTTGAGGTTCCGCCTTGAACTGATCATCAGGCGACAGCTTCATCAGAAGTGGGTCAGTGGGGTAACAATCATGGAGTGAAGTGGGCTAGGGGGGCTTCTGCAAAAGCACAGTCGTACCCCTGTCATCTCTCATGATTGTTGGACGGCACCGTCACAGGTCACATTCCACATTGAAGGATGCCCGGGAGGACGTCCTGGCTTGTAAATCCTTCTTCAGAGCGGGCCTGCAGGTTAGTTCCGTACTGCCTTGGATCTTGGTTTGACAGGGGTTGTGGCAAGGCCTGTATGCTTTGCCGAAAATCGAGCACTCCTTTGGGTGGTTCGAAGGGAAAGCGAGAGAGCCTTCTTTTTTCTCGGCTTTTCAGGGTTCGCTCTACCGGAACACCTTTCGGCTAGGGTTCTGACGCTCTACATCCACGCGGACCATGGGCCACACTTGAAGAGGGACGTTGTTTTTATTGCTTACCTTTCCTACCTAGTCTTTCCTCCCTGTTTGATGTCCTTTCCTAGTTTCCCTTTACCATCCACTGTTATAAACCTTGTGTTCCCTCCCAATTTTGCTTGAAACGACCTTCGGATGGTGAGCTTGACCAGGTGAGCTTCCTGCAATTGGCACAGGCGCCGGAGGCGGCAGGGGTGCGACTGGGCCATGAGACGATGCACTTTTTCACCAGATCAACTTCCAAATGCTGGAAGGCTGGATATGCTGGATGCTAGGATGCTAGGGATGCTGGTGATGCTGGGATGCTTGATATTGTGCGGACGTTGGTGATGCTGGTAATGTAGGTAATGCAGGGATGCAGGGGATGCTGAATGCCAAGCCACATGAGGGGAGGGCATCAGGACCACAATGCGAAGTCTGGGCAGTCGTTTTGAAAGGGCTTCTTCTTTTGTATGTACAACGTACCAGAGCTGGACCCATACCGATTGATATTTGTTGGAGTTTGTTGGGTCTTGTCAAATTCTGAGTGTGTTTGCTGTGTTGTTGTTTGTTTCTTTGTTGCTTTGTTGCTTTGTTTCTTCGTGTTGTTTCTTTGTTGTTTCTTGTTGTGTTTCTTCGTTTCCTCGCCTCTATGTGTCTTTGTTTCTTGCTTCGTTTGGTTTGGATTGGTTGGGTTGGGTTTGTGCGTTTGTGCGTTTGTGCGTTTGTTTGTTTGTTTGTTTGTTTGTTTGTTTGTTTGTTTGTTTGTTTGTTTGTTCGTGAGTTCGTGAGTTTGTTTGTTCGTTTCATTTGTTTGGTTTTTTGTGTGTACCAATGTGGCATGCATTGAAGCTCAGAGTCGGCCTCTGATTCTTTGTTGCTTAACGCCTATGCCGGGGATACTTCGTCACGCCCGCTGGGCAGAAGTTGCTTGTCCATTTGTCCTGTTCATTCAGAGATTCCCGGATCCACAGACATGGCCATTTGAGAAGTGAGGCTACGAAGAACTGTTGCTGCGTTAGCTGCAGTGCGCTGCCCTTGTTCAGTAGCATGCAGTACCGGTCGGGGTCTTGCAGTCTTTCATGTCTGAAGCGGAAGGCTTTCTGCGAACGTCGCTAGGGCGAAGACTTTCTCTCCCTGTTCCGCCAAGAGAGGTGGGGTTTGGGAGGATGCGGTGATTCCAAGTCATGGACAATTGCCACAGCATCCTGGGGGGGACTGTCTAATTTTCTCATTTCATTAGGAGCATTTTGGTAAGACAACTTCTCCTGTGGCCATTCCGGTGCCTGAGACTTTGGAATTGGATACATGCACCGGAGGTTTCCCTGAAGCAGACAGAAGCAGACGTGCACAACCCGTTGCCCGGCAGAGACAGCCGGACGGCCAGAAATTGGGTATCCATTTGCTGTGGACATGTCCTCAGTGGTGGAGGGCAAAGGTGGGCATTGACTATGTCACCACGTTGACCTCGAACTGCAGACTCGGGAAATCAGGGCACCCCACGGGCTTGCTACCTCATACCCCAACTGGAGCCAGGAGCCAGAAGGTAGACACAGATGCAGACTCCTGCTTTGGGGTTTGTTTGTGCAAAGATCTGTCATTAATTTGGCGTGTGCGTGTGCGTGTCGTCCATGTTTCACCTTTCTTCTCAGAACACGGGGCCCCAAAGGCCCGGTGTGTTTGGGCCTTCGGGCCTTTGATGGCCAACCTCGTGGTATTTCTTTTCGGCTTTGCAACTTAATTCCTACGATACTAGATACTAGATCAGCCGTTCTCAAGGGATGGTCTGAAATGTATCTGTTCCCAACAAACCTATGGCCCCTGAGTAGATTTCCCCCGAAGCTTTCGCGCCAGGTCGGACCAGCCACAGCAAGAGGTGCGGCCTATGTTCGGCCGCCCACTGCATGACGCGTTTTTGGAAACATCGGGGAGCCACGACTCTCTGGTGGGTTGAGGGTGAAACCATACCCGCGAAACCCACGAACCGCTGAACCCGAGTGGTTTCAGGCCGGTTCCATGATAGCTTGAGCAGTGAGCAAAGTGGCAAAGCCTCAAGCATTGAATCCTCGGGGTGCATAGCGACCTCTCAGAGCCCGCAGCTCTGGATTCCTTCGCGGGCGGCCGCCGCTTTTTCGCTGGTGGCTCGACTCGTGGCTCGCCAGGAGCGTGTGCGATCGAGGTGGGGCAGTCTTCAACCTCAGGGGTCCTTGCGCGAGTGTTCCTGCAAAAATCCCATGGCCAAGAGAGGGGTTTTGGCAAAAAAACACACAAAAACAAACAAACAAAAAAACAAGAACAGCTGCAAACTCGTGTTTGTGTCTCAAAAATCAGTGAACCCATGCTGATGCCTTTCTTCTTCGCCTAGCCATCCTTTGCTTGAGGAAACCAACATGAGCCACTGATCATGTGGAAGGACCCCTGTTCGCAACACCTTTGTCAGGGAAGAGCCCGCGCTGGATGTCACGGCGGGGAGGCCCAGAGCAACAGCAAAACAGGTGGTTTCCCTTTGGCTTGCCTTCAAACATACAAAAGAGACGCCAAATTTGGGTGTAGCCTGAAATTGGTTGGGCCTCGGAAAGCGGCTGATATACTCCTTTTACCTCAAAGACAAATCAACATGGGTTTCCGGTTTCCGGTTTCCGGTTTCCGGGTCAAGGGATCAGACATACTCACTATGGGCATAGCTCACCAACCATTCCCTACAAAGATCCGTTTTTGGCCACCTGAATCGTGTCACAGACAAATCCTCTTTTCGCCATTTACCTTGTTGTGCGAACCGCTGGATTTGCAAAGCCCATCCCATGGGGACCCCACCAAGAAGGGGACCCCCAAAAGGGCATTGCAACAGAACCCCGATTATACCCTCACAAGCCTCATTCGTTGCTACTAGCCCCCATTGGGATTGGGGAATCGCTTGGCCCCTGGGGAATCGATTGGCCCTTGACCATAGGACCACTCCAAGCCTAGGTAAACAAAGAAAGTTGGTACCAACTTCTTAGCTCTCAAATCCGGAGGACCCAGAAACCATCCCACTGGTGGTGTGTTTAAGGGATCCCCCTTTGGGGGACCCAGCCACGCCCAAAACGCCCTCCGAGCCTCCGCCTCCGCCTCCGCCCAAGCCATGAGGTTGAGGAGCGGCCGCGGGTCCTGGAGCTGCTGGCGCAGCTGCACCAGGCGAGAGCCGGGAGCGACAGAGGCAGAAAGGAACCATAGGTGTCCTTTTTGGTTGGTTTGCTTAAAACATAGAGGGCCCTGGTTTGGATGGGGTGTATTCCATTTACCAGGAAAACCCATCTATTTTTCCAAAAGGCCACCTATGAAAGGAACCGTTTCCCTGGGTTCTTGATGGTTTCCTGAAAAGAACCGGATCTCTGGAAAGAATGGCGGGAGGGTGCCTTGTTTGGTTGGGAGGGTTCCCCAACTGAACTGCGATTCGAGATCGCTGCGAGAGAGCAGGGAGAGAGAGAAATGGCATGACCCTTGTAAGCCGTTTTTTGTAACTGGTGGTTTCTTTTCGGCGGACCGAATCATTCTCACATTCCCTGAGCACCAGCAAGTTGAAACCGAAAGGAAGGCTGTCCAACAAAAGCCACAAGGCAACTTCAAAGACTGTAGATGCCCAAGGGCAGATGCTCCAAACCCTTGTTTCCCATGTATACAGGAAACTTCAACAACTGCAGAAGGGAATCCAAGGGTAGTTGCAGATACACTTTTTTCCGTCAAATGAGACGGACACGAAACTCATGGAACCGCAACGCCGTCCATGAGGATCGGACAATCTTCTTTGGGGTGCTTGACCACTTCAAAATTCGGAAGGCTATGGTTTGCCTCCAAGGGGGCTGTTTCCCTTGGAGACTCTTTTGGTGGCCTAAGCTCCACCAATCCAAATGGCTTTGGGTCAAAATTAAATTATGAGGGGACCACAGGGTTTGGTCCATGTTTCCACTTACCAGGGTTCCATTTGGGGTTCCGATTTTTGACCCACTTTTCCATGCGGCCAGGAAGGCAGCAGCTCCCGTCGGGAGACCCGTTTTTTCTTCTATTTCTTCTTCTTATTCTTTTTTTCTCCGGGAGAGGTAAGGCGCAGGTTTACAGTGAAACTTATTTCTGGGCCTGCGGCCTCTAGCCGGCTACGCCTCTTTGAAGTTATACCATGTCATGTCATGTTTTTGTATGAGAAACGTATCCTGTGCTATGATATGGCTGGTTCCAACCCCAGATGATGCCGGGGATGCCAGCCTTCTGGGCCCCAGCCGGGCCCCAACCCAGAAGGCTGACATGGGGTCGCGCGCGCGCGCGCGCCAGAGGCCCCAGAAACAGCAGCCTAAAAAGAGCAGCCCTCAAGCCAGCCCGGAAACGCAAATGCAACAACAGCCACAGCAAAAGCAAAACGGACAGAACAACAACCCAACGCTCAGCGCAGCAGTTTTTGGCGGTATTTACAGCGTTTTGTAGAGCGAGGACCCAGCATCGCCGGCATGCCCGTCAGCGCTTGGCGCCAAAATGCGCAAAAATGAGCCTCGTTATATCCCTCCGATACCTTCTAAAAAACAATGCTTCATGGGTTGAGAGGCTTTTTGGAAGGAAGTCTTGATGATGCAGACCAAGCCCCGCTGAAGCATCACCCAGGCCCAACCCCAGACCCTGACAATGTCAGCCACATGGCCTAAACCTGGCATATACGCGATGTTTTGCAAGGGTTTCCCACAGGCAAGCAAAACCGCAAACCCGAGCTGGTGATGCAGAGGTGCCGGATTTAGGCAGCGCATCACGACCAAGTGGCGAGGGTCGGCGGCACCAGGGTGCAGCCCCTATAGCTAAAGCTAGCAGGCTAATTGCCTAGCGGCGACATGCTACCCCAGAAAGCGTAGCCGGATTAACCAGGCTCCTGCCTGCTGCCTGAAACACAGGTGCCAGACCACTTATAAGATCCTCTACAACCACAAAGATTAACGGAAAAGTCAGAAAGATGGCAGCTCGTCACCGCTTGGGCCGGTTCGCGCCCAAGTCACTTGGACCGGGACTTGGGACCCTGTCCAGGCTGGTCCTGGGAGTTCAGGGATCACCTTTCTTTTTCCTCCTGGCCAAGGTTCAAAGAGAGAGTCCTGGTGCGCCGAGGCGCCCCCACGGGCAGTGTAAAGGGCAAGAATCCCACCGGCCGTGAGTTGCGGTTTCTTTGAAGGGAAATGGTGGGGTGGCTGCCCGTTTTTGAGTGCGAGTTGTCAGATTGTGGTCCTTTCCGGGTCCTTGGTTAGGGCCGCAAGGCCTGCCTGAAGCATAGAAGCGCGTGGATGTGAGGTGATGTGCCACTCGACTGCTAGAAGGCATCCACCGCTCGTGACCTGCGGTCTTGCCAGCGGGCCTAACATGGTGGTCATCTCATAAAAAAAAACACCGCAGGCAGCGGTTGTCTGGTTGGCACAGAGCCCTGGGCAAACAGGCCTGTTGTCTCCCAAGCATCTGTGCTCGCACCTGTTGCAAGAAGGCCAGGCTTTTCGGTTTATTGGTCGAATCCGATGCCAATCCTCAAGCAACCAAGAAGGCGCTGCCTTTTTTTGACCATTCTGCAAATGGTTGGTTTCCTTGTAGTTTCTCTTTCAAGTTCCGGTCCGGTCCTGTTTTGTGACGCGCAGCCCAACTCATTCCTGGGTTGCGCACGCAGCAGCAAGCCGGCGTTTTCACAACTTTTCCTCTTGCCAAGCCAAAAATCTACCAGTGGAGCTGCCCACGCCACTGTTGAGAGTCAGGATTGTCGTAAAGCCATCAGCAAGACTATGATTTTCCTCCCTCTCCAGATTTGGTGCCAACTCAGCTTTCGCCGCTGACTTTTGATGCATGTCTTGCATGAAATTTGCAACCCCTATGAATTGTCTGGTGTGCGAGTGGACTCCAAAAGGCCTTTTCGAGGGGTTTCGTGGGTTCCCGCCTCTTTTGTAGGGACCGGTCCCTGTATTCGGGTCAAGCGTGACCTTATGGAGTGCCATGCAAAGTGAGTGCCCTTTTGGTGGCGTGATGTTTTTTCCGTTGGAAGTTTGGTTGACCTGTGCAGGAGGTCAGCCTTCGACCGTCCTAATCTTACTGAGGGTTTCTTTTTATTTCGATCCTCTTTTTGGAGTTTTTTTTTTCAATTCGGCAACCGAAAGGAATACCATGTCTAGAGTCCGAATCCCATTTGGCTATGACTCTAAGAGTTGGAACCACCTCACTGTTGCGATTGGCGGACATGCATCCCCAAAGTCTGATGCCCATTCGCCTGGTTTTTTTTTCATTTGATTGCCCACGTGACAGGAAACACATCAGTAAAGGACCTACATGTGGGGACCCTTCTTTGGGTTGGCTTTCAGGGGAACCAAAAGCAAACCGTTACGCCATTTTTGGGGCTCCCCTCCCTCCCCAAAAAAAAACCATATATATATATATGTATGTATATTCAGGCAACCCTTAGATGGTGGTTTGGATTCGCGTTTTGGATTTGGAGTTGACCTCCTAGGCCCACCCATCAGTAAACCTCCATTTGCTTCAGAATATGTCTTCCCTCTTTGTAAAGGGAATCTATCACTACTGGACATATGGGTACGGCCCAAAATCAAGCCACCAGGAATTGGACCGGTTTGAGTCCTTGTTTCCATTTCCAAGGGGCCCATGACCATCGCATTTTCGCATTTTTCCCGAAAGAAACGGAAGTACCGAACCTGTGTGGTTTGGATTGGTGATGTGGATTTGAGTGGAGTTTGTAAAGGCGTGGGGGGAACAAACCATCCGGGGATTTTTGTGGTTTCATTTGGAGCCTGAACGCTCCGAGTTGGTGGAATTGAATGGATTTGATTTGGATTTGAACCCGTGGCTTGGATGGTTTGGATTTGGACTTTGTCACATGCAAACAAGAACCCACAAACCTAGAACATAAACACAGAATCCACACGGACACAGAGAAATGCAGACACAAAGTCAATGGGAAACGTGGTTTGGATGGTTTGGATCTGGACTTGGATTTTGAAGCGCGGGTCAATGGGCAAGTGGCTGACGTGTTCGTTTTCGCGTCTGTCAGGCAGCGCTTGAGCTGAGAGTTGCAGTGTTTGAGGGTGACTCTTGGCCGAGTTAGGAAACGTCAGCTGGTTTTTGAAAACGATGGTTGAAAAGAATGGACAAGGAATCGACCCCTAGAATAGCGTAGTGACCTTCTCGTACAAAATGGCCGCAAGGTGCTTTACAGGGGGGTAGTTGGATGAAAGCTGTTTCCACGGGAAGCGTCTCCACCAAAGCCACCGCTTTCCGGCTGCCGATCGATCGCCGGAGGCGCTGGCGCAGCAGCGGCGCCTGGCGCGGGCGGCGGCGGCGGAGGCGAAAACGGCGCAGGCGGAGGCGGAGGCGCTGCGGCGGGAAGAGGCGGGGTGCGAGTTGAGGGGCCGCTGAGTGGCTCCAAGTAGGGTGGAGTTGTGTTTTTGGTTTGGGATGTTTTTTGGGAGGGTGGGAATGTTAGCGGCTTTTCGCTGCTTTTGGGAGTAGTTCTTTTAGCTGGGTTTTTGGGTGGTTTTGGGAGGCTTTGGGTAGGTTCCGTGGTTTATTGGTGGTTTTGGGTGTGCCCAACCATCTTGGGATCTTGAAGGTGAAGCATGAGTGGTTCATTCATTTTTTAAGCGCACTTGGAGGATGTAGAAATATGTGAACTCCCCAAATGCTCTCACTCCCTCCTGCCACAACTAGCAGGCAGAGACGTTTTGACGTCTCTCCCTTCAATGGACACAGAAGCTCCAAGGTTCAACTGGAGGACACAATGGCAAGTCCTCAACGGAGAGCTATTTCCCGGGTCGCGCAATCCGGAGGGGTTTCTCCTGTTTGTCAGATTGCCCTTTGTCATGGTCACCCTTGGGGACCCGACGAGGTGATTGTTTTGTGAAGGTCCAACAAGGTGACCCTGATTGCGTATGTGAGGTGTGAACATTTCCAGTCTATGGTCAATTGCGGAAACTCACGAACAAGTTCTCACAGCAAAACCGGGGGGATAAGGGAAACCGCTCATTTTGACCCGTGGATCATACAGGTGTGGCTTTTTTGAGGGTACCCGTTTCAGGGTTTATTTCAACGGAAATCCAAGAGGACTCCGCCCATGTTTTATGATAGAGGGCTCCATATCCTATTTGAAGATGACCCAGTTCTTTGATTGCACTGTACAGCCCATTCAAGGTGCACAGGCGAGCAAACAAGAGAAGTAGCTGCCTAGGGTTGGTTTGCCTTGTTTTTGAAAGCGAAGGTGGGCTTTGACTAGCAGATGGCGAGATTTGGGGTCTGGCCATTCAACACTGATGCACACTCATTTCTCAGTTTTTGCAACCCCAATGGTTCTTGATGGGAGCCTTAATTGGAGGCTTGAAGCTCAACCGTTGTCAGTTTTTTCAAGCCCATTTTATTTTTAGAATTCGTAAAATAAAAGCAACAACGACAAAAAGAAACACACACACACACACATTCAATAAAGCCAAAACAAAAAACAATAGGAGCTCCGACTGCGTCTGCCGCAGTCCGCGATGCTTGGGGAGTTGCATCAGCTGCAGAGGGTCCAGGATCAGAGCGTACAGGCGCGGGCCCCTGGAGCGAGCGCGGGATGTGTCGCCTGGACGGTGGATTTATTGAACCCTCGAGTTTCATGGAGTCCGACCAACATGGAGGGTCCACGAAGAACGGAGGGCTAAAACGAAGAAGATCCTTCTCAAATTGGTCGCCGTGGGTTGATTCACGGAGTCCGACAAGCATGGAGGGTCCAAGAAGAAGATCCGTTTTATCGCTGGTTTGGAGGGTCCAAACGTGGAGGGCTTAAGAAAAGAAGAAGATCCTTCTCAAATTGGTCGCCGTGGGTTGATTCACGGAGTCCGACAAGCATGGAGGGTCCAAGAAGAAGATCCGTTTTATCGCTGGTTTGGCAAGTCCAAACGTGGAGGGCTTATGAATTCTCAAATTGGTCGCCGTGGGTTGATTCACGGAGTCCGACAAGCATGGAGGGTCCAAGAAGAAGATCCGTTTTATCGCTGGTTTGGAGGGTCCAAACGTGGAGGGCTTAAGAAAAGAAGAAGATCCTTCTCAAATTGGTCGCTGTGGGTTGATTCATGGAGTCCGACAAGCATGGAGGGTCCAAGAAGAAGATCCGTTTTATCGCTGGTTTGGAGGGTCCAAACGTGGAGGGCTTAAGAAAAGAGGAAGATCCTTCTCAAATTGGTCGCTGTGGGTTGATTCATGGAGTCCGACAAGCATGGAGGGTCCAACAAGAGCATGCTATTCAGATGTGTTTTGGAGGGTGGTTTTGAAAATGGAGGGTTAAGAAAATGAAGATCCTTCTCAAGTTGGTCGCTGTTATGGAGGGTCCAAACATGGGGGCTCGTTTTTGCTCTTTTTTTCTCCATTTGTTTGGTTTTCCTCCGGTGGCGTTCAGAAGAGAATCGCTCGGTTTTGTGGATCCTTACTTGGTTGTGGGTACACCCTTTGATACCTGATTCTTGTTTTTTTTCTCATGTGATAATATGCATCAACAATTTGAACTGCGCCTGCTGGAGACGAGTTTTTATTCAGAGCCATGCGCAAAAGCGTTTGTATTGTAACGTCACTAACTACATCGAGCCATCTAATCATAAACAATAGTGGGCGAGGGAAACATTGCCCACTCGCAAATCCAGACAAAGAGTTTCCGTCTGGAATTGTGAGAAAGCACGATCCCCAGTCTCAGACCTTGGGCTGGCATGCGTTGGGGACCTTTTGTCCAACACAACACTGATCCGCACGTTGCTCCCGATCGCGTTTTTCAGACTTTTGCTTCTTGCCGCTCCCTTTCTCCGGGACTCAAAGGTGATAGCAGGCGGTTTGATTCGCAATCTTACCACTTACACCTTACACCTGTTCATTTCCTTGTTTTGCTTACAGAAAAGGACTGTGATCCCACTGCACCACGTTCCCTTTGTTCAAGAGAGATCGCAGAAAAGCCTATCCTTTCCTCTGGCATTTGCCCTAGCTTTGTTGTGCTTGTGACTTTGACATTCGCCGTCATTCACCCAGACCTTGAGGCGATACAATACATCGTCTCAGACTCTGCCAGCATCCAGAAGGAGCGTGCGCGGGTGGTGGGCCTTGGTGTATATCCAAAGCGCTGGATTCGAATGGCTTCGTCTCAGCACGGTGGACCCACGAGATTTCGGCCGGCTGCCTGGGTTCCCTTAAAACATCGAAACAAAGAAAAGGGTAACGACTATGCCCATGGTAGGGGAGCAACTATTTCTTGTGTGAACCATAGGTGGACCAACATGGCAGGTTGAACATCAGAGACCTGCTCCCCATTGTGGGGTGCCACCAGCAGGTTTCGATGGTTCGCAGGTTCGCAGGCGGTAGCTGTGTATGGGACGTATCCCATATTCAGTATCTCCACAAAACGTCATGGCGTGGAGTTCTCGTGTTTCTTTCAAAGCCCTGTCTGTCACGCAACACGGCCTTGACCTTAGATGCAGTGCCCGTATCCCAGAGCATGCCTCTGGGTGAGATTCTATAGAACCAACCCGTCAGAGTCGCGTGGGAGGGAGCATGCATTCTTGCTTTTGGTTGTCAGCTTTCACGCAAAAAAACGAGGTTGGGTTCCGCAGATTTCTGATTCCTGCGAGCGAGTAAGAGGCGTGTGGGTATGGGTCAAAATGAAACCACCAGGAATTGGACCACAGGTTTTAGTCCTTGGTTCCCTTTACCAGGGTTTCTCATTTTACCAGGGTTTCATTTTAGTCCATTTACCAGGGATTCATTTTGGGGTTACCCTATTTTTGACCACCACAGCCATGTGGTTGCACAGTCCCAAGGGATCGATTGGACCACTGAGCGGCTGGCCAGGCGCTTTCGGCGGTGCAGAGGGACAGCGCCATCGCCGCCAAGGCGAGGATGGCGCGGTGGGAGGATTCGGGGGGTTTTGTTTTTGATCTTTTGGTGGAAGGCGGAGAGATTGGTTGGGTTTTGTTTTTGATCTTTTGGTGGAAGGCGGAGAGATTGGTTGGGTTTTGTTTTTGATCTTTTGGTGGAAGGCGGAGAGATTGGTTAGGTTTTGTTTTTGATCTGTTGGCGGAAGGCGGGAGAGATTGGTTGGGTTTTGTTTTTTCTTTTGGTGGAAGGCGGAGAGATTGGTTGGGTTTTGTTTTTGATCTTTTGGTGGAAGGCGGAGAGATTGGTTGGGTTTTGTTTTTGATCTTTTGGTGGAAGGCGGAGAGATTGGTTGGGTTTTGTTTTTGATCTTTTGGTGGAAGGCGGAGAGATTGGTTAGGTTTTGTTTTTGATCTGTTGGCGGAAGGCGGAGAGATTGGTTGGGTTTTGTTTTTGATCTTTTGGTGGAAGGCGGAGAGACTGGTTGGGTTTTGTTTTTGATCTTTTGGTGGAAGGCGGAGAGATTGGTTGGGTTTTGTTTTTGATCTTTTGGTGGAAGGCGGAGAGATTGGTTGGGTTTTGTTTTTGATCTTTTGGTGGAAGGCGGAGAGATTGGTTGGGTTTTGTTTTTGATCTTTTGGTGGAAGGCGGAGAGACTGGTTGGGTTTGTTTTTGATCTTTTGGTGGAAGGCGGAGAGATTGGTTGGGTTTTGTTTTTGATCTTTTGGTGGAAGGCGGAGAGATTGGTTGGGTTTTGTTTTTGATCTTTGGTGGAAGGCGGAGAGATTGGTTGGGTTTTGTTTTTGATCTGTTGGTGGAAGGCGGAGAGACTGGTTGGGTTTTGTTTTTGATCTTTTGGTGGAAGGCGGAGAGATTGGTTGGGTTTTGTGTTTGAACTTTGGGTGGAAGGCGGAGAGATTGGTTGGGTTTTGTTTTTGATCTTTTGGTGGAAGGCGGAGAGATTGGTTGGGTTTTGTGTTTGATCTTTTGGTGGAAGGCGGAGAGATTGGTTGGGTTTTGTTTTTGATCTTTTGGTGGAAGGCGGAGAGATTTGGTTGGGTTTTGTTTTTGATCTTTTGGTGGAAGGCGGAGAGATTGGTTGGGTTTTGTTTTTGATCTTTTGGCGGAAGGCGGAGAGACTGGTTGGGTTTTGTTTTTGATCTTTTGGTGGAAGGCGGAGAGACTGGTTGGGTTTTGTTTTTGATCTTTTGGTGGAAGGCGGAGAGATTTGCTTGGGTTTTGTTTTGATCTTTTGGTGGAAGGCGGAGAGATTGGTTGGGTTTTGTTTTTGATCTTTTGGTGGAAGGCGGAGAGATTGGTTGGGTTTTGTGTTTGAGCTTTTGGTGGAAGGCGGAGAGATTGGTTGGGTTTTGTGTTTGAGCTTTTGGTGGAAGGCGGAGAGACTGGTTGGGTTTTGTTTTTGATCTTTTGGTGGAAGGCGGAGAGATTGGTTGGGTTTTGTTTTTGATCTTTTGGTGGAAGGCGCAGAGATTGGTTGGGTTTTGTTTTTGATCTTTTGGTGGAAGGCGGAGAGATTGGTTGGGTTTTGTTTTTGATCTGTTGGTGGAATGCGGAGAGATTGGTTGGGTTTGTTTTTGATCTTTGGTGGAAGGCGGAGAGATTTGGTTGGGTTTGTTTTTGATCTTTGGTGGAAGGCGGAGAGATTTGGTTGGGTTTTGTTTTTGATCTTTTGGTGGAAGGCGGAGAGATTGGTTGGGTTTTGTTTTTGATCTTTTGGTGGAAGGCGGAGAGATTGGTTGGGTTTTGTTTTTGATCTTTTGGTGGAAGGCGGAGAGATTGGTTGGGTTTTGTTTTCGAACTTTTGGTGGAAGGCGGAGAGACTGGTTGGGTTTTGTTTTTGATCTGTTGGCGGAAGGCGGAGAGATTTGGTTGGGTTTTGTTTTTGATCTTTTGGTGGAAGGCGGAGAGACTGGTTGGGTTTTGTTTTTGATCTTTGGTGGAAGGCGGAGAGATTTGCTTGGGTTTTGTTTTGATCTTTTGGTGGAAGGCGGAGAGATTGGTTGGGTTTTGTTTTTGATCTTTTGGTGGAAGGCGGAGAGATTGGTTGGGTTTTGTTTTGATCTTTTGGTGGAAGGCGGAGAGACTGGTTGGGTTGTGTTTTTGATCTTTTGGTGGAAGGAGAGATTGGTTGGGTTTTGTTTTGATCTTTTGGTGGAAGGTGGAGAGATTGGTTGGGTTTTGTTTTCGAACTTTTGGTGGAAGGCGGAGAGATTGGTTGGGTTTTGTTTTTGATCTTTTGGTGGAAGGAGGAGAGATTGGTTGGGTTTTGTTTTTGATCTTTTGGTGGAAGGCGGAGAGATTGGTTGGGTTTTGTTTTCGAACTTTTGGTGGAAGGCGGAGAGATTGGTTGGGTTTTGTTTTCGAACTTTTGGTGGAAGGCGGAGAGATTGGTTGGGTTTGTTTTTGATCTTTTGGTGGAAGGCGGAGAGATTGGTTGGGTTTTGTTTTTGATCTTTTGGTGGAAGGCGGAGAGATTTGGTTGGGTTTGTTTTTGATCTTTTGGTGGAAGGCGGAGAGATTGGTTGGGTTTTGTTTTTGATCTTTTGGTGGAAGGCGGAGAGATTGGGAGGTGGACAGGAACCAAACATGAGCCTCCTGTGCTCACACTTTGCCCGAGAGGCTCTCAGGGAGTGTTCACTGGGAGCTGAAAAGTTGGGCGCCCAAACCCGCACGTTGACCATTTTAGTGTCAAGTACTGGGCTCAACGACTCTCGCATGTTGGCGGAGCCAATCATCTATGGCTCTTGGCTGCTCAAACAGTTGGCTTGACATTCATGCTTGTCATCAACAGCCAGGTCAACTGGCGTGTGCTTGCCTCGTCAAATTTCGTCGTTTCCAAAGGTCAACATGCTGTTCACATGATCCTACGTTGCACACAGGCTTGTTTTTTGGCGGAAGATCATCAAGGAGGTGAGGGGCCAGGTGGGAGGTTGTCAAAAATGGGTACCCTTTTCGTGCCATGGTTTATGTGGCGCCAGCTTTTAAACGGGGTGCAAAAAGGGGCCCATATGTTTGACAACCCACCAGGTGTGCATCCATACGATCAGCCCGGGCACCGAAAGACGTCGTCCATTTGGGGCGACCGCGCAGGTAAGCGTCAAAGTGGTTGGTCCGTTAATGGGGTTTCTGGGATGAAGAAAGGTCTGGTTGATCAAAGGGTGTCCCTTCTGAGAACTCCACTCTTTGGGGAATCACCTCTATTTTATGAGGTTGACGCCGGGGGTTGACACCAGTTGTTCAACAGGCCACGCTCCCCGAAGCCCCCGAATTCTTCGAAGTGCCCGGACTTTCCCATCGCAGGTCTTGAAGAAGGCCGTGGCGAGCCTGCCGAGTGGGGAGAGTTTGGAGCTCAGTCGTTGGCGACAGGGAGTCAATATCGCAGTTCTCAAGGATTTAAGCCGCAGTTCTTCAGTGGCACCAATTCTTTTTCCTTTTGTTTGGGTGGCTGCAACCCACTAAAAATGGTCTTCCCCAAAAAAGGGTTTCCTTTTTTTCCAGGGTCACTGAACAACTGAGAAGCTACGGACCGTAGAGGAAACCACAGGCTTTCCCCATGCCAAGGTGGTAGCTGGAAGCAGTTCTCAAGTGGGAAGCCAGCCACTTCCCGCAAAGTTCTGAGTGGAGGGTTTTTTGCTGCCGAGGTGGTAACTGAAAGCAGGCTTGTGGCTAGAGGGAAATCTGAAGGGAGGTGCGCTGCAGTCAGGGCACAACGGACGAAGGTCCAAGCCCATGTGTCTGAGAAAGGACGTAAGAATCACAACTGAGTGGATTGGATGGGGCGGGGGCTGGAGCTCATACTACAGATTCTGGGCAAATTCATAGCATCACCTAGTCTGGGGTTTTCAATAACGCATGATGATTTTCCCTTTCTTGGAGCACCTTCAATTCACCCAGACTTCATCCATTGACCAACACTCTCTGAGAACAGAGGTTGCAGTTCTGGTTGTTACCGGTAAGGCCCGGTGTAGCTCGCAGGATCTTTTTGAGAGTACGGCAATCCCGGACGACAATGGCTTCTCAACCCCAGCTGTTCGGAGTCTTGTAGCCAGGATCCGATCTCCAAAATCCTAGCTCATCGGGTTGGGGTGGGTGGGCAGGGGTTCCCCAAAACACCAAGTGGGTGGGGGTTGTGAGAGTGGACTTCCCTAGCTGTCACCTGTCCCCTTCTCAAAGTGAGTTGCTGGCAGAATTTCCAGCCTGGGAAGCGCTGACTTCCCAGCTTCACGCTTTCTTCGCTGGTGGCTCCAGGCTAACGTTGAACAGCAGCGATTCAGGGGGGCTCGCTGCATCTCGCGGGTGGCAACTTCGCGCTAACTTGTTCTAGCCACTCCCTACAAGCGTTTACACAACAGAGAGGAAAATACATCTTCAGGTTCAAGCATCTGTTTTCTTAGGAGCGGGCAAGGATCTTTCGAGCTGCGGAGGGGGCAAGCTCGGGCACGCCTCTTAGCCGCGCGAGCACGGGGAAAGCCCATCGCATCGCCTTTGAATCTCCCGGGGGAAGCGCTGCCTTTGAGCGCGCGGTCTGCCCTCGATGCGCTCGCCGAGGAGATGCGACGAGAGCCGGGAATTCTCCGTTCCATGTAAGCTGTTGAACAGCATACGTAGCGTTGCCAGTGGGAAGCAACACTCAGATTCCCATCTAATCCCTGCTCTCCTTTGGATTTGTCTCAAACGAGCGGACCGAGCTCCGGGAAGCTCAAAGGAAGGAACCAACCGGATTTTGGGGGTAAGGTGGGCTTCCTTGAACCCCCTGGCTCAGCTGTCCCTCGGTTCGGCTTGGTGGAACCCTGCGCGAGAGCGTGGCATCGGACCTTGCACCGGCTGGCATGAGAGTCACGGCCACTCTGTGCGCCGCTCAACGGTCCCTGGAATCCTAGTTGTTTCTGGTCTGTTTCACCTAAGCACCAAGGAGTGTGCGCTTTGGGTGTTTGCCAGAGGGGCCCAAATGCTCGGTTGGGTGGTGTTCTTTCAGTTTCCTTCCAATCACCACCCGAAAGGTGATCCCCAATTTCAGACAAAACACCCCATAAGTCGCCAAAACGGTTGGTTTTCACTTTGCTTCGCTGTTGACTCCCTAGCCACAGGGGTCCCTGGCCACACACGTCACGGATTCCTCCCCCCTTTTCGGGGGTGCTTTAGACTTCCCTCTAATTCCAATTCTATCTCTAAACTTCCCTTTGGACTTCCCTTTGGACTTCCCTTTTCGGGGGGCTATCATCAACCTTCAGCTGCAATCATTCAGATCCAGGAGCTCATCCCCGCCAGGCCGGAGAGGGAGGGAGGGAGGGGGGTGGTTGGCGTGGCTGCGGCAGACAGAAATTGCGGGCGTTTTTTTTTTGGGTGCGCGTGGTGTTTGCAAGACGACTTGTTATGGTAGATGCTTGTGTTATTTGTTGCGCATCTTGGTTTATGTGCAATGTCGATTCTGTCTGTGGAAAGCTCAGGGAACCTGCCCGGTTCTGTTGTTATATCATTTGCATGTGTTGTTTTACGAGAATTGTTTGGGTGGGTGGGGGGTATCTCTGGAGGCACCCAGGTAGTCCAGTTGCGCTGATAAGGCGCTAATCTTCAATGCAAGATGGCTCAGGATCTATCAACCTGGTTCGCTCGCCACTGGTTGAACCAGAAAGCGCTCACTCAGGGAGTGCCTGGAAGACCGTTTCAGAGAAGACCATGGTCAGTGGCAGCAAAAAGAAGAATACTTTTTCGACCACCACCACACTCAGGAAGTGAGAGGGGGTGCCCCATGAAAGGAGCATAGGTGTCCTTTTTGGTTGTTTTGGTAGAAAAATAGATGGCCCTGGTTTACCTGGTGGTTTCATCATCCACCAGGGCCATCTATTTCCCCTAAAAGGACACCTAGGGAAAGGAGTCTCCTTTTGCCAGAAGCCGAGGTGCGTTTGGCTTTCGGCTTGCTTCGTTGGAGTCGAAGGCCGGTTTGACCTTGTGTCGAGGTGGGCGGCGCTATGAGCGGCCCTGGCTGTGTGGCTGGCCCGCACTGAGCGCATTGATTCTTCAGGGGCAGGTGTGGGTCAAAACCAATGGGATCCCATTTTGGGGTAGGTGCACCACTCATTTTAGTCTATTTTAGTGGGGATTGGGTTAGGTCCCCCTCCCCACGTATCCCTTTTGAACGGGGACTTGTTCATTTTGGGTGGAATTCTGATCCATAGATGAGAAAGTCTTTCCTACAACTAGGAAGGATTTGTTCCCATTCGGCCTTTCATCTTGCTGCTGCCTATCTATCATAGGCGGGGAATGAGAATTGGAATGACCCCTATAAACTATCCAACTGGTGGTTTCCTTTAAGGAATCCCTGGGTTCACTCCCACATTCCCTACCTATCGCACCAGCAAGTCATCTCTGCCGCTGTTCCCACCGTCCCAGGCACCGCCCCTCGCCGCTCGCAGAAGATTGCGCCGCAGATCTGCCGCACGCCCAAGATCATCCGAGGCTTGCTGGGCGGAGGGAGGGGTTTTGGCCAGGCTGAACGAATGTAGAAAATATGTTGGATCCTTCCAAGAGAACAGACGATATATATATATATATATTTATATGGTCCCGTCCTCCGCCCTCCTACCCCCCCCCATTCAATGGTATCCCGGGGGGGAGGGGGGGGGTTGGGGCCACCTACGTGGCCCCAACCCCCCGGTATCTGCATCTTGGGGATGATGCTGGCAATGCTGGGGATGCTGTCCAGTACCGTGTGAGGCCTGCAGACTCCCTTTCACCCCGTGAACCAACACCCCAGCACCTCTATCCTACCCTAAACCAAACTAACCCCAAGCCTCCCAGCAAACCAACCCTGAACCAACCCTAAACCAACCCACCAAGTCTAAACCAACTCCAAACCACACCCCAACCACCCAACCACCCCACCACCAAACCACCCCACCCCACCCCTACAGGGGGGGGGGGGGGGTTGGGGGGGAAGGGGGGGGGGGGTTCACGG
This sequence comes from Effrenium voratum, assembly GCA_963377175.1. NCBI lineage: Eukaryota > Dinophyceae > Suessiales > Symbiodiniaceae > Effrenium > Effrenium voratum. Next base: position 168,160 of record CAUJNA010000492.1, on the reverse strand, counting down.
CCTGGAAAAAAACATATATATATATATACACACATTTTCGTGCCTTTCTCTGTACCTTCCCTGCATGTTCTGTGCTGTCATCGCCTTCCACTAAAAGAGCCTTCCCAGCGAGAGGTCAAAACTCTACTCGATTCGGGACCGGGCCCGTTACTGTCATCTACGCAGCCTTGAGTCGAGTAGAGTTTTGAGATTCCTGGCCTCTGTGAGGTCAAAACTCTACTCGATCCGGGACACGTAGGCTAACAGTGGGCTTTCTTCCCGGAGTAGAGTTCTGACATCCAGCTGGGACGACTGCTTTTTGGTTTTTCGGCCCAGGTCCGCAGGTTCGATTCCTGCCGCTGCACTTGCTCCAGCTTCCTTCTTCCTCGAGCTCCTGTCTTGCAGCGTTTCCTTGACTCACGCGTGGTGACAGGTATCGACCACTTTAGCCAACCAAGACTGTCAAAAGCACAGAACTTTCATGCCGTCAAATGACAGCGAAAACTCGAGTTTGGAAGGCGCAACACCTCCTTTTGTAATCGAACCCGGAACATTGTCAACAACAGGCGCCAGCGCTTCTCGCCGCCGTGGAAGGGTTGTCGATTGTGAAGAGACTTTTTTTGTTAAAGCAGCATTTCGGGCCCCTCAAAAAGGATTATTTTAGTCAAAACAAGGCCTTGCCCTGAAAAGAAACACACCTCATCGTACGGACACGAGCAACGTAGGAGGCCCAAGACAGCCACAGATCAGAATGAAACTCACGCAAAGCGGAGAAGTCAATGGGAGAGCGGAAGGGATCCACAGATGCTGCGATGACGAATGCCAAAACGCAGAAAGCACGTCAATGTGCTGATCAAGATAAATGGGGCAAGTGTGCCAGGCGGAAAGCTGGATGGACGAACGGTTCGGTGGCGAGACCCCGGCAACGCGCAGAAGCAAAACGAGAGACAAACACAGGGAAGCCACGCGCAGACACACAGCATGATAACCGAACCTGCGAGCCAGGTGAGCGCAGCAAGAATTAAGCAATGCATGGATGCATGGCACGCGTGTGCTTACCATCCCCACCCATTGTCAGAAAATTAGCCTGCGTCAAAATTGACAACCCTTCTACGGCGGCGAGAAGCGCCGTTGTCATCAACAACACTACGCACGTTTCTGCCTTTTGCACCTGGCCGCGCGTGTGCTCGCCTTGAATGTTCTCAAGACATCCTGGGTTAGACTGCGAGGGGGCAGGAGGGCGCAGGGCCGGGTTCACCCTAGTATATATATATATATATATGCAACCCCCCCCCCATGGACCCTGGTTTTACTGCCTTTTGGGGATGGCAAATCTAGAATTTCCAAATTTATATTCTCGAAATTTCCAATTGTGGGTCCCCAAAGCGTGATAATTTGGAGCCCCGAGTCCCAGTATGATACTCTTTGCACATAAGATGTTACTTCAACTAGAATTGGAATGTTGAATATAGTTTAGTATGGATATAGTTTTCAAAAACGTGTTTATGTTCAATTACAGCTTAAACAAGCAAATCCTTTCCAAATAGCAGCTACATGAAAATGTATATATATATATATATATATATTCGGCTAAACTCCAACTAATCTGTAACACAAGAAGTTAGATGGAAGTTGTTTCCCAAATATAATCCAAGTGGTAAGTAAAATCTAAGACGAACACAACTCAATTTGCTTTTGATAATATCAAGTGAATAGAGACTACATCTCAAATATAATTCATATTAAATATGGCTAAACATTTGGAAATTAAAAATAGGATTTGTGTTGTTTACATTCTGTCCCTTTTGTAGCATAAGAAAGGTCCGACATTGAACTTGTTAGACGGTGTTCCAAAGGGAAATTTCAAGGGAAGAGAGGTTCAAAATGTAAAACTATCTCGAAACAGGGATTCTAGCTAAACCGTTGTATTTAAAGTTCTATTTGCGCAGGAAAGTTAATTCTATGTCAAAAGGTGGAGGTAGTAGATGAGCAAATGTGGACAGGTAGTTGAAGAGGGTGGGGGACGGTGTGTGAACGTACATACATATGTATATCTATATATACACATACATACACACATATTTGGTACCCCCAATGATCCTGCGCCTCCTCATAAAATACTGGAAAATGCAGTATTTTTGAGCGTTGCACCTGCCTTTGTGTACCTCCTGGAAAGGGGTCAACATGAGCATAGCTGACATGAAGCTCACCAAAAGCACTTGAAAGTTTGTCTAACCAATAACTTGAAAGTGTGTCCACTGGATCGCTAAGCACTTGAAAATTTGCTACTATCGGATGGAAGATTCAATGTTGAAGATTACACAGAACACTTTCCTGAGAATTGTCAATCCTGGCCAAACCCAAATAGCATTCAAGTTCTTCTAACACTTGAAAGTGCTTTACCACTGGATTGGGGATCAATATTGAGGAGCCCACAAACCACCACTTTCCTGAGAATCATCCATCCTGGTCAACCCCTAAAATGTTCAAGTTGTTCTATCACCTCGAACATCCGTTACCACTGGATTGAACTATTTCACGGAAAACTTTTCCGAGAATCTTATTGAACACCGAGAGTATTGGGACAACCCTGGAATTTTTTAAACTTTTTAAAAATTATGGGATTCAAGATTCAAGATTCAAGATTCCCAGAAAATATTTTCTCAGATTCTTGAATCTTGAATCTTGAATCTAGAATTTTTAATAATTTTTAAAAATTCTGGGATTCAAGATTCAAGATTCAAGATTCCCAGAAAATATTTTCTCACATTCTTGAATCTTGAATCTTGAATCCCAGAATTTTTAATAATTTTTAAAAATGTCTGAGTTGTTCTTGTATTCTTGGATGCATTCAAACTCTTTCAGATTGCAGGTGTTGATGTCATTGCTTTTATCACATCAGTATGCATGCATGCGTATCATATACATGTTCGACCCTCCCCCCAATTTTGACACAAATCCAAGAAGCAAAAAGAAGCATAAAACACTGGAAAATGCAGGTCAACCGCACCAAACCAGGGTCCATGGGGGGGGGGGTACCATATATATATACACATATATGTATATATGGTCACTCCCGCCATGAACTACCTCTGTTGCTTTGCCTCAAAAACGTTGGAAATCTGACCCGCTGAGGACAGCAGTTTTCCACCTCTCGCCAGGAACTCGCTAGGAACTGAGGTTTACTTCTTCAACCGCTACCTGTGCTTCTCCAGATGTGACTTAGAAAGAAGCAGAGTGTGTGTGTGTGTGTGTGTGGGTGTGTGCAACCCTCGCGCAAGAAACAGGGGTCCGTAGGACATGTGTAGACGCGACACTGGTGCGGAATTGCGCGTGATTCATCAGCAAAGATCACCCACCTGACGGCTGGCCTGATCAGCCAGACATACCTGCTCCCCGTCACGGCTTGACTTCACGGAACTAGGTCCGGTCCACCTTTGCAGGATTCTGGGGGGTGCATTCAACTCTCGGGCTCTTCCAAGAGCCATGGGAGTCATGTTTCCTCCTTCGCAAAGCTGCATTCAAGCTAAAGTTCCTCTTTCCTTACCCCCCCATTTCACTTGCATACTCAGGATTTCTATGGAGACTCATTACATGCCAGGTGTGTTTTTGTGCCTGTGTTTGTGTATGTGTTTGTTTGTTTGTTTGTGCGTGCGTGCGTGCGTGCGTGCTTGCGTGCGTGCGCGCGCTTGCGAGCGTGTAATCCGCTCCCCCTATTAATGAATGACCCCCACTAATAAAAAAATGGAAATCCGGGGCCCGGGACCAGATTTCCACTCCGCACAATTGATTTCCCATTTTCCTCAAAAGATGAATTCCCTAAAAGGTTGCTTCCCCAAAAGCTGGCTTCCCCAAAAGCTGGCTTCCCCAAAAGCTGGCTTAACCTGCCTGGCTGCAAACAAACAACCAGTAAACTGAAAAACAAATAGAATGATACATCAAATTTCCTTATTAAACCGCTTACTCGCGGACCTTACAATTCAATCCATTTCCTCCAAATCCTATGTGAACCCTCACAATGTTGGAAAAGCAAAAAAAACCAACCCCAAAAACCCCAATTAAAAATATACATTTTTGAGGGGACTTATTTATAATAGGGGGGGGGGCGTATTTATTAATAGGGGGAAGAGATTACATGTGCGAGTGTGTCTGTGGTTTGGGTGTTTGTGAGTGGTTTTTTCCTTTTTGTGTGTGTCTGTTTGTGTCAGTGTGTGTGTGTGCGCGTGCTTGCGTGCTTGCGTGCGTGCGTGCGTGCGTGCGTTTGTTTGTTTGTTTGTTTGTTTGCTTGTTTGTTTGTTTGTTTGTTTGCTTGTTTTTGTTTGTTTGTTTGTGCCTGTTTGTTTGTTTTGTTTGTTTGTTTGTTTGTTTGTTTGTGCGTGCGTGTGCGTGTGCGTGTTCGTGTGCGTGTGCGTGTGCGTGTGCGTGTGCGTGTGCGTGTGCGTGTGCGTGTGCGTGTGCGTGTGCGTGTGCGTGCGCGTGCGCGTGCGCGTGCGCGTGTGCGAGTGAGTTTGTGGTTTGCGTGTTTGTGAGTTTGTGTTTTTTTTCTTCTTTTTTTTTGTGTGTGTGTTTGCGAGCGGCCCCGCTTGCGAAGGACGATTGTGCCTCTCGAATCGCAGAAGAAAAGGCCGGGTCCTTTAAAGTCAACATTTCAAGGGTTCTCAAGAATACTTTTGGGCGGTTCCCTAGAAGTAAAGGGTAATGTTTGAGGGCAGCTTTCCATCGGTCGGCACTGGTCAGGCGGCTCCGGCTCTTTGGATGTGCCGTCGCCTGAGGCACTCGGTTGGGGCTGGGCAGGGTGTTGGTGGACCATCGGTGAGAGGGGAAGTACTAGTCTCAAAATGAGGGCAAAGTCCTTTTCGGGTGGTTCGTATTTTTCTGGCGCTTCAAAACCGTCAAGGGGTTCGCCATTTTGAGACACGCACACACACACACACACACACACACACACACACACACACACACACACACACACACACACACACACACACACACACACACACACACACACACACACACACACACACACACACACACACACACACACACACACACACACACACACACACGTATTTTTCTGGCGCTTCAAAACCGTCAAGGGGTTCGCCATTTTGAGACACGCACACACACACACACACACACACACACACACACACACACACACACACACACACACACACACACACACACACACACACACACACACACACACACACACACACACACACACACACACACAAACAAACACGCAACCACACACACACAACCACACAATCACACAAACACAACACACACACACACACACACAACACACACAAACACACACACACACACAAACACACACACACACAAACACACACACACACAAACACACAAACACACACAAACACACACAAACACACACAAACACACACACAAACACACACAAACACACACAAACACACACAAACACACACACACAATCACGCAAGCACGCAAACACGCAAACACACAAACACACAAACACACAAACACATAAACACACAAACACACAAACACACAAACACACAAACACACAAACACACAAACACACAAACACACAAACACACAAACACACAAACACACAAACACACAAACACACAAACACACAAACACACAAACACACAAACACAAACACACAAACACACACAAACAAACACAAACAAACACAAACACACAAACAAACACAAACACACACAAACACACACAAACACAAACACACAAACACAAACACACAACCACACACACACACACACACACACACACACACACACACACACACACACACACACACACGTGCACTGCGTTTGCAAGCTGGGCTTGGGTTCCATGTTGCACCAATAGCGCATACGACACGCAACGGGCATCATTGTTGTCATGCGGGATCCACTGATGGGCTGCGTCTCAAACACCCGCCCTACAATCTCCGCAATCTCTCTTCCCCCTCACTTGTTTCCTTTCAAGAAAACAAACAACAAGAGGGGAAAACCAAAGAATGATCTCCGTCCTTGACCGTCCTGGGTGGTAACATTTTTTCGACCGCCCGCAGTCTCCGCTGACTCACCAATCCCCAGATCCGTGTGCAAAGTCCCCGAAAGCTGCAGATTGGCCGCAGGGTTCCAACTGCGCCAGAATGCGGCACTCGTGTGGCGAATTGGTCTCCAACCCCCAGGCGACTTCCGCCTCATTTGATGCCAGAGTTGGACTGCGCCAGGTGAAGCTGGTCAACCAACCTTCGTTTGTGAGGTGTTAGATATATCTATCTATGTATATATATATATATACACGCATTTGTCATACACGGATAGATATATGCCCATCAATCTCTCTTTCTATCCCTCTCCCTCTCTCTTTCCCACACACTTGCCTGTGCGGGTCCTGGTTTGAACTCAAGTTGGGAATTTCCCATTGCATGAGCCTCTCATAGTGTGGGCACCCCGCTTCACAGCGAGTTCTGGTGCGACCCTGTTTTGCAACCCCCTCAAGCCGTCCATCCCATCTTTCCCTTGGTTTCCAGGTGAGCCACAATTAAAACTCGGGTAGATGAAGGTTAGTAAGGGACAATCCCAGCCATACATAGCCTATCGTCGTCTTCCTAATTCTTTGCATGGTTCTGGGATTACATGATGAACATCGGGTTTGATTTTGACTTAGGTGCAAGCTTATCGACGCGTTTTTGGAACCAACTCCTTGGCGAGGAGCTGGCGGCCGGTGGCATCGGCTTCTTCCCCATGATGGCATCTCTGGACGCCCGCGCCCGCGCCGAAGCTTCGCCGAGGCGAGCGCCGCCTTCGCCGGAGAGGCCGCGCCTTTTCCTGATGAAAACGGGAAGGGGGGGGGGGTTGTGGTGTTTGGGATGGGGAGGTCTGCGGGTTGGATGAGTTGGATGGTTGTTGAGGTTGGGGTGTGGTTCAGGGTTTGGTGTTCCTTTTGGATAGGATGAGCAGCTGCGCCATCGTGTTGGCCTTTGAGGCAAACCTTTTCGCGAAGAGAGATACGGGTTGGACACGGGAGGGGTCGATGCCTGGACGCTTTTCCATGGCCATACAATCTTTTGTGTGTATGTGCCATCCAATTTGTTCTTTAGAGATGGCAATTGGTTGGTCCGCTAGCATCCCTGCATCGCCTTAACATGTTTTTCTTAGAGACTTGCGGAATAATGGAAGAAGACTAGCATTATGGCTCTTTTTCTCTGGGGTTGGCTGCAAGTGATCAAGGATCAAGGGATGAACGCGGGCTAAAGCATACTTTGGGACTGAATGAGGAAATCGACGAGGCGATTTGGACACAGCGGTTGGGGGAGTCACACCTTGCTAGCAAGTTTTCACATACACACACGCACAGCCTTGCCACTATAGATTATTTACATTCTAGTCTCCCACCCAGAAGCAGCCCCTCTCAATTTGATGAATATATTTCATCCAATATCCAGGTGGAGATGGCCACATTATAGATAGCCAATACCATCCTGCGAAAGTCTTCGAAACCGGGTTGTTTCCCCCCAAGCGAGATGAGCCAACCCAAGTCGTGGTGTGTGTGTGTGCGCGTGGGCATTTGTTTGGGCAGCTGAACTTGAATGGGCTCGCCTGACTTGGGTTTCCATGATTGTTCAGGTTAGCAGGAATCAAGATAGGGGACCCTCCCTCAACAGTTGATGGCTACTGTATCCCAGGCCCCTGACTCGGTGAGCTGCGAAGAAAGAAAGACGCACGCCCCTCCCACTCCTTCCGTGGCAAGAGCCGAGCTAAGGCAGAACTCGCAGGCCCCTTGGACGGATGGAGGGATCCACTTTGGCAGATCGATCCCCATCCTCCCGCCCTTTAAGAGACATACCCCCCTGAGCTATCCGAACAAACAAATCAGGCCGATCCGATGGAGGCCCATGGGCTCGATGAGTTGTTGGTTCATAGGGATAGTCATCAACAAATTTACGATTTCATGAGTGGTCTTGGACAGACACGGGCATATTTGAGACCCATGCTTACTCATGGAAGCGGTTACCCGGATATGGACACTTGCCAGACATATCAGTGCACACTGTGTGACAGGACCTTTGCCAAGCCAATCTCCTCAAGCATGCAAGACAGGCATGGAAAGGCACTGAAAGCTCTTAGGTGGTAAGGTTTCGGTCGTTTAGCTTGCAGACAGTTAAGATTTGCTCCTGCATCAGTCTCTAGTTGTTAGTAGGACCACTACTTGGCTCAGAGCCAAAAGAACTGCGGAAAGTGTGAGAGCAGCGAAGTAGTCACTTGGCAGCTTGATCACTCGGATCCAAAATTCAGGTCGCTTGTGGAGCACCGATCTATGCTAATTCTATAACTTGTCTTAGTGCTGGCTACAATGTTCAGCTGGTGCTGCCTAGCCAGCCGGATGCAGTCAAGGTTCGGACTTCAGAATCTAAAGGGTGATGAGGATAGGAACATATTGTTTCAAATTGGATACGGTAGATGAGACTGGTGCTTCGTGTGAGCCTCCTATTTTGAATATGGCACCTTGCAAGGGCTTCACAGCTGTGGCGTATGTGCTCAGGGCATCAAAGTCAATACTCCGGCACCGTGGCGAAACCCAGAACTCCTCAAAGCCTCACACACCAGAATGTACCCTGTGAGGCCCTAGTTTTCAAAGAGGTGTTGAGACAGTAGACCTGGGACTTAACTTTACCCAGTGCATGTCCTAGCGCGGAAACCCTACCTGAGCCAACTTTTGAAAGACGTGCCCCTAAACTACATTGTGTCCAAGCAGGGTTCTCCCCATCCGGGCGTTTTTACCATCAGGCCCCATGGCTAACAAGCGTATCTCATTCTCGCGGTCGCTAAGTTCCAAAAGAAGAGAATCCTCAAGCGCGAAACTTTCATACTCATCCATCCACCTTGCTTAAGGTCAGGCAGACCGATAGATCGATAGATAGTTCGATAGATCGATAGCCATCGATACATGGATCGACCGCTAGATAGCTAGATAGATGTCCACTTCACATGCCAACTCCCCGTGGCGGCACCGACCATCCCAGCTTGCGACCGAGGACACACCCCAGCCGCGCCGCTTGGCCAAATTTGCGCCCGAGGGCCGTGAAAACGCTCTGGGTGTGGGGAGGCTTGGTATGACACTCCTGTCAGGTCCGAGTGGCTTGCAGGTTTATTGCACTGCTTGTCGGGGAACTGCACGACACGAATTGGCCGCCAAAGGTGACGCAGTTGGGTGTTGTTCAAATTCAGCCCCCTAGAAATGGTTGGCGTCCTGCTTGCTTCCCCTTAAACACTTATGCACAAAGGGTCCCCTGTTGTGAGAAACCCCTCAATTTTTCACCTGCGTCCTTTGGGGCATGGCACTCTTAGGACGCCTTGCCGGATTTTGCAAGTCTCTGCCAGTCGAGGCAACAAGATAACTGCCTGGCTGCATGTCGGTTTTCTTGAGATGAAACAACGTCTAGGGTCCACTCGCGATACATATCCCGAATCTCAGGTTTCGGGCAGAGGTGGTCCATGCAGGCTGACAGATGAATCGTTTTGGACGACCGATCCCGGCCGGTGGGGTGTTCAAACGAAAGCGAACTGGGTTGAATGTCGTTGGCACGGCGCAAATGCTGGCTTTTGTTTGAAGAGCAGGGCCCCTGCAGCACACAGTCTTGATTCGCAGACATTGTGCCGGAATGTGCCAAAAGCTGGGAACAACTCCAAGTCATCGATTCTTGGTTGCCATCCAAAACATCGTCGCCAAAAAGGTCTTCCTACGCAGCTGCAATTCTCAGCTTGCTTTCCTCTTGCCTCAAGCAGACCATCCTCCATTGGCATCACAAGCTTCTGAGGTGACAAGAGTCAAACAAACAAAGAGACGGACAGTCGCTTAGGCAGGCAGGCAGGCAGGCAGACAAATAAACCACATGTGCAAAGATCGGGAAGCAAACCATGTACCAAGCAAGCAAGACAGCAAGCAAGCAAGCCAGCCAGTCAGCTAGCCAGCCAGCCAGCCAGCCAGCCAGCCAGCCAGCAAGCAAGCAAGCAAGCCAGCGAGAGAGCGAGCGAGCCAGCAGGCAAGCAAGCAGGCAAGCAAAACGAGTCAAGGTAGAGCAGAGCACAGCAAGGCAAGCGCGCGAGCCATCAGGGCAAAGCAGCAAATCAAAGCGAGTACGCAAAGCAAGTGTGCAAGGCAAGTGTGCAAAGCAAGTGTGCAAACCAAGGAAGCAGTTCAAGGCAAGCAACTAAACACCGCTGGCCCGATCAGGTCTAGGCTCACCCGCATCTCCTCGAAAGAGCGAGGCCGGAAAAAGGGTAGTGAGTGTTGATGCCTTCCGCGTGCGGACGGAGCTCGCCAATTTCCACAGTAGACGCCTTGCAAGCGGGGAGGAACAAGTTTCCCATTCGTTACCATGCTTTCTGGTTGTTTGCCTCAAGGATTTGGGGAATGAGTCGGATGGAAAGAGCGTTGATGCCCTCTTTTCTGCTCTTACAAAACCATTCTCACCCAACACCGTTCTACCCCGCAACGTGAACATGCTGAGCAGTTGATTTTTTCTGGGGGCGATTTTGCCACCCCTAATTGCCCGCGACGTGAAGCGTGCATATGCACCATCTTTCGTGGTCCCAGCGATTAGTTGCTCCATTTGTGGCGCGGCTGCAACTAGGGCCCATCAAAAATTCGAATCAGTTGACTCGAATGTGGCCTGAGTTGAACTCGAGTATGGCACGCTCAACAGCATGGTAGTCACAGTATGGCGATTGCCTTTGCAAGGATGGCGAGTGGCATGTTGGTGCATCACAAGGGCCCCGAAGCAAAGCTCCTTTTGCCTTTCTTGGGCTTTTGCAAAGCGAGGACGTTTCTTTTGGCTTTTGCCGTGCCGCATCTTCCAAGCTCTTTCGGCCGATCTCTGGTTGGACTTCATGGAGGCCAGCTGTAACTAACGAGGCTTCGAGGTCACAAGTGTCACAGTCCCCGAGCTGGTTTGAGACCGCACCCGAGATCAGTTTCGGGGTCTTGTAGGCCCAGAGGTTTGAAGCTGTTTCTCTGCCCCGAGCTACTTGTCTGTGGCTGAAAAAAGGGGTAGCAAAACGGCACCTTGGCACCTTGGTAAATGGAACGGACTAACACCTGCGTAACCCGGGTTCTTTAACTTTGAGCCACACCCGCTTGGTGGTTCGGAGTCGTGCTTTTTTGCTTTTGAAGCCAAGGGAAGGTACAGGTCTCGCGTCCAAACCACCAACAAAAACCGGCCCGGAAATCGAGAGGTCAACGCAGCCGGGCCCCGCCCGCACCGTGGCGAATGGGAGGGAAGGTTGGCCAGGAGTGTTGCAAGCCAGGAAACCCCAAAAGAAAAGGGAGTTGGTTGGTTGGTTGGTTGGGTGGGTGGTTGGGTGGGTGGTGGGGTGGGTGGGTGCGTGGGTGGTGGTTGGTTGGTAATGAGGAGACCCAATTTGTAATGCAAGTTTCAAGTAGGTTCGTTGAAGAGTGATCAAGGGGCTGAAGGGTGGAAGGTTGTTGGCAACACTGGGCTAGCACGTGCTCGCACCTCCTGGCTTGAAGATTGACGATCAGCTAGCAGGATGTGCAACATTCTGGATTGTCGAGAGGGTGCCCCCCAAAAAATGGCCCCACCACTGAAGACTGCGTCGGACTTTGGGTCTTGTCCACATTTCTTCCCCAGAATTAGCTTCCCTTTTTGTTCTTTTTTTTTTTTGGGGGGGGTCCCTTTGTTTTCCACTAACCAGGCAAACAAGATATTTTTTTGCTGGGGTCCTAATTCCAGCCTAGTCTTACCAAGCCACTGGACATATCTTAAAGCAGGCCATTTTCTGGCACGAACGGACCTGGCCAGTGCCCAGGATGATCTGGCGCTGCGAGGCTCGGCTTGGGTGTTTCAGCTACGCAGAGACACAGGGGCGTGCCTTTGGATGCCCTTTGTTGTGTGGTTTAAACGGAAACCAAAAGGAAAGCCACCATCCCTGGTGGGGGTCCCCCCATTTTAAGATGCACCCAACTTAAAGGGGAAAAGCGGCCTGTGCACTTCCGGGCTTGTTGACGGGAGGGTAGTTGAAGATCTTGTTCAGAGACGTAGTGTGTGGATTCTCAGAGCTAGCGGGTAGAATTCTCTGTGAGTGTTGAAATCAAAATGATGGATCTTGCAATGATGCTGCTTTTAGAAGATGCGTTTTAACTGGTATCTTTCCAATGTTCAAGGGATATTTTCCACTCACATTGGCAACCCTCCAGCATGGGTTGGCTTCCTTTTGGTATCCGTAGAGTAGATCCCTAACACGTGACTTCTTTGGAGTCTCTTGCTTCCCGGTCCAGGCAGGGTCCGGTGCGACGGCAAATCCTCCGCACCTCGGAAAAACGCGACTGGCTGGGGGAGTGATGTGGGTGTTGCGGTGTTGCTCTCGTTTTTGGCCCCGGACCCTGTTCTGCCAACGCTTCTCGGTGTTTCCTATCTTTTTCGGAGGGTCCCATCAAAATGACTCTTTTTTTTTGCTTTTTCCATGGACACTGGAGCTCCGGGTCGGGGGTGTGGCCCCGACTTTTGTGCAGGGGGGTTGCCGCAACCCCGTTGTGGTTGTGAAGGGAAACCAAGCGGATTCGTTGATGTTCGGGGATCGAGAGGGAATCTGAAGCGCATGTTGTTTTGCTGTATCCGATTTGGGGACAGGCCCATATTGAAAACAAGAACGAACAGATTGTACAGGCGTATATACTTGCGTTTGAAACAACAATATCATTTCAATATGGCATCACAATGCACATTGAACCGATATGCATAGAGTACATATATAATATTTTCCATTGCTAAACCTCATCAATCTGTTTTTCTTCATGTGGGCTTAGCCTTCCTCCCTGTGGGGAAGAGAAGGGGCGCTGGTTTCTTTTTGGGACGTCTGGTCCTTCGAGGCTCGCTGGGGTCCCTTGGAGCCTGTGTCAGAGACCTGCTCGAGGACTGTTGGGCTGATGGCTTTCCGAGGCCAAGGAAGTCTGGCCGCAAGTCAGGCGGCGAGGCGCGTGAGGGGGTGGGTGGGTGGGTTGGAGTCGGTTCCCTACCCCCCTTTGCAAGGTTCGCGGAAGCCTTCGAGCAGAATCCCATTTCAGGGATATGTCTTGAGTTGGGAACTTGCAGAATGGCTGGCTGCTGTTTGGTTTCCCCTTTCAAGCAAACGATTGGTGCCCTGGAAACACAGATTCACCGCCCAGGAACGCTCCTCGGTGCCAGGCCATGTGCCCAGCCTGTGCCGTGGCCAGCATCAGTCGCTGGGCCGGTGCGTTCGCGGCTCTTTGTTCTGCCGCGTCGGGAAGCCCCGCAAATGTGCAGCGCATGGGGTGCCGCACTGCACGGCACTGGGGCAATGCGCCAGATCTTGAGGGGCGCTCAAGCAAATGTGGGTCAGGTGTTTTCTTAGGCTTACTCGCCTTCCGCTACTGGCTAAATATGCCTCCACCCCCGAACAAGTATGTTCGCCTGCAGGCCAAAGCATATTTATGAATGCGGTACACTTCTGCCACTGCGGTCCTCATCGTTTCGAAATGGTTTATATAAAACTGGTTTTGTATCGGTAAAGTGTTGGAGTGTTCCTGGGTGCCTGACTATATGGTAGCAATCAGCAAAAATCCGTGCGACCACACACAGCGAGAGAGAGATAGATGATGCAACCCAGGTAGATGTACACCACACGTCATGCAATTCAAGTTGATCAAGGCAGAGGTCAAGTTGGTATAGAGGTCAAGTTTGCTTCTTGGTGTTGGGTAGACCCCTTTCAGTGCAGCTCGCTAGTATCGATTCCTTTGAGCCCTTTGTTCCTCGGGATTTCTCGGCGTCTCAGGGTCTGCACGCAGCCAGAGCTTCCGTGCCAGGCAGGGGGAAGTGGATGAGTGAGCTCGTGGCTTCAGTGAAGCATTCTCTTTTGC
>CAUJNA010000492.1:144282-149282 GCA_963377175.1 Effrenium voratum | reverse complement strand
GTTTTTTTCTGAAATTCTGGAGGTTTGCTAGAATGCCTGGAAAGAATGGGGAAGGTACCCCTAACAAAGTGGCGATACTCCTGATGGGATGCTTTGGGGAGGGTTTCTGGAGAGTGCTGTGGGTAGATTCTGGGTTGTTGGGGATGCTTCTGGGGCTTATTTTTTGAGATGGGTAAAGAGGGAGCGTCTTGGATGAAGCTAAAAAGCCTTCCTGAAGACACCTTCGCCTCTCTCGCTGCCTTCGGATCTTCGCCGACCCTTGGCCAAGGCTCGCTCCTTCCATTCCCCGTTCGCTGTGATGCCGGAGGTGAGACTTGAGGCCTGGGGCGTGTCCTGTGAATCAGTGACCTTCTCGTACAAAAATAACGGCCGCAAGGTGCTTGCAGCGGGGTAGTTGGATGAAAATACATGGCTCTAGGGCCAACTTCCCCATTCTTTCCAGGGATCCTTCTTTCTAGAAAGCCACCAAAAACCCCGGGGACCTGGCGCTCGGTTTTTGAAAAGAACGATGGCTGAAAAGAATGGAAAAGGAATCAACCCCAGTGGCAAGGCTTCCTTCTCGTACAAAATGGCCGCAAGGAGCTTGCAGGGGGGTAGTCGGATCAAAGTACATAGCGGTTGGGCCCGATCAACAAAAGAAAGAAAATCGGACAGTGATCAACATTTGCCTGAGGAGCCGCAGCATCTCTGCTTCGAGACTCGCCCAGAGGAGGCGCAGAGCGCGATTGGGCTGGATGGGGTTGTGGGCTGGCGTGGATGGGGGTGGACTGGGGTGGACTGGGATGGATTTGGGCGATGGGGGGTGATGGAGGTGGATGGGGGAAGATGGGGTGATTTTGGGGGAATGAAGCACCAATCAGCAACTGCCGCCGAGGGGCCACTCAGAAAACCAAACAGGCAAACATCGAAGCACAATTATCGAACAACCCAGCCTGCATGCCAGGGTAGTTTAGGGTTTCATTCAGGGTTGGTTTGGGATTGGTTTAGGGTGTGGTTCGGGTTTGTCAAGGCTTGGTTTAGGGTCGGCTTTGGGTTTGTTACGGCTTGGGTAAGGGTTGGCTAAGGGTTGTTTCAGGGTCGGTTTGGGGTTGCTACAAAGGATGGTGTAGGCTTTGTTCAGGGTTGGCTCAGGGAGGGATTAGGTGGGTTTAGGGTTGGTTTAGCGCAGGTTTAGGATTGGGTTTGGGTTTGGGCTTGGTGTAGGCTTGATTCAGGGCTGGTTTAGAGTTGGTTGGTTTATGGTTAGGTTTTGGGATTGGTTTCAGTACGGTTTAGGGTTGGCGTAGGGTTAGGGTCGGTAGGTTTGTTTCAGGGTCGGTTTGGGGTTGCTACAAAGGAGCAGGTTGATTTAGGCTTAGTTAAAGGCTGGTTTGAGTTGGGTTTAGGGTTGGTTTAGGGCTGGTTAAGGGTTGGTTTAGGGCTGGTCAAGGATTGGTTTGGGTTTGGGTTTCGTTACTTAAGGCTTGGTTTGGGGTTGGTTCAGGGCTATTTTAGAGTTGGTCATGGTCGGCGCAGAGTTGGTTTATGGTTAGGTTTAGGGTTTGGTCTCGAGGGTTGGCTTAGGGTTAGTTTGGGTCGTTTTGGGGTTGGTTTAGGCTTGGTTTGAGGCTGGCTTGGGGTCGGTTTAAGTCTGGGCTGTTTAAGGATTGGTTTGGGTTTGGGTTTGGTCAGTTTTGGCTTGGTTCAAGGTTGGTTTGGTATAAAGTTAGTCATGGTCGTTTCGTGATGTTTCAGGGTTGGCTTAGGGCTAGTTCAGGGTCGGTTTGGGCTTGTTACAAAGGAGCAGGGTTGGTTTAGGGTTAAGGTTGGTTTAGGGCTGATTTAGGATTTGTTCGGGTTTGGGTTTTGGGTTTGGTTGGTTAAGGCTTGGTTTAGGGTTGGTTTAGGGTCTCACGAAGCCGTTGGTCGAAGACAATTTTCAGAGCTGTATCTGTGATGGTGTGTGTGTGTGTCACAACTCAAGGCAGCCACCAGGTTTCCTGTTGGCCTCCGCTGAGGCGCGCTTGCCACGATGCGGTTTGGGACGGTGGCTGCGGGAGCCGTTTGGGCTGGAACCTTGTCGAATGCAATTGACAATGGTGGGGGTCAGCGGTGACAATGTGGACGGCGACGTCCAGAAAAGGCCCGCTCAGGGCTCTACGTTGTCGCTCGCTTGGGCTTGCGCTTTTCTTCAACCCTTGCAGTGTGACGCTACCCGTGCTACTGGGTCCGCGACGTACAGGTCTTCGAAGCCGTCTGTCCACGGCCGGGCACACCAGTCGTGTACTCAGTGTACTCGAAGGGTCTTTGGCAACACTGACATGCAGGAGCCGCACGGTCGCATCTTCAAGAAGCGGGCAGGATGAGATGTTGACTTGGACACCAAGGAGGGCATTCACGCGCTGCTGAAACTGGTACAAGGCGGCAGAGCTCAAGGTGTGCTCAGTCTCAGTGGAAGATTTTGATCGTGTCACCATTCAGTTCTGCAAGGGGCTGATGGACAAAAAAACCACAGCACGGCTGCTCATTCACCTTTGCTCGCGGTGATTCTCCAGCAGCAAGAGCTGAAAGAAGTAGCTTCGGCTCTGGAGCCGTGAGCTCCGTTCACGCGTCTGACCTGTGATTTGCTGTGAAAAAGGCAGCGCGCGGAAAGCAGCATCGTGCCGGGAGCCCATCTTGCAGGCATCCTTGCGCACAACGCGCTGGGTTTCACGTGCAAGTCTTGCCCGACTGGTGTGTGTGTGTGTGGAATGGTTCCTGCATGGGGTTTACGATCCAAACGACAACTGATGTGACTAAAGTGTCTTGTGGGTTTAGGGTTTGGTTTCGGGCTGGTTGTTTAGGGTGGAGCAGCGTTGGTTTAGGCTTGGTTTAACGTTGGCTTGGGGTGGGTTCAAGTGGGTCGGTTTGCTAGGGCGTGGTTTAGGGGTTGGTTCAGGGCGTATGGGGCTTGTCAGGGTCGGTGCAGGGTTGGCTCATGGTTGGTTTCGGGATGTATTGGGGTTGGCTTAGGCTCGCAACGGAGTACGGTTGGGTTAAGGTTGGCTTGGGGTGGGTTTCTACAAAAGAACGCGAGTCTGGCCCCTGCAAGGTGGGAGAAGCAATCAAACAAGGCGATACTGGTGTAGGCTAGGATGCGCAAACCCAGAAAATCGTCAATTGGCAAACACTTTTTTTGGACTTCCAGCCTCCTTCAGCAGTCGGGGTGTGTGTGCCAAAGCTACTAAATAGGGAGCGGGGGAGTCATGGCTGAGCAGCCGTCGCCCATAGTTTTTTGGTCTTTTGGAAAATCCGACAAAACTAAGGCAAAGTGCTCAGGAGGGGGCTCAGACTTTTGACAGGAAGCTGGAACGGAACCGCCTGATTCTGAAGAAACCCACGCGAAGGCAACCGCCCCCAACCCGAAACCAAACCTTCGCTGACCAAACCCAAGCAACGGCAGGGGGGTTGCACACACACACACACACAAAAAAACGTTGTTTTTTGGTTTCTGACATGAATGCAAACTGTTCAACACCAAGAACAAAAACACTCCCAACAGATACAAGAGGTCATGGGTTTGGCTTTTCTTGGGTCTGACATGAATGCAATTGCGGGTTGCATTGAGGAGTGATTTTGTCGCTTTTCAATGCTTCTCGAGCATCCCGGTAGCGTAAGCCTGCCCAAGCTTACCCAAAGAAAGAACCCTTCAAAGACTCCGTGCCACCGGCCGCAGGAGCTACCTGCGGAGTCGGTGTTGATCTACCCCAACGCTTGGTACACACCCTGAGATTGCCGCCCTGCATGGAACGCAGCATGGGCGGGATGGAATGCACCACGGCCCCCACGGCCCCCACAGTTCCGTTGGCTCCTTCCAGGCCAGATCCAATAAACCTACTTTCCTTGCTGGTGGTATACGCTCGTGTTTGGCCTATTGTCCAAGTCAGATGACTTCGGACTTTTCCAGCAGGTCCCTTGGAAGGGTAACTATACGCCTCAATGCAGGACCATGTTTTTGGGGGTTTGCCAGGTACTTTTAGTTTGTTCCCGTTTTTCTTTCAGTTCTTGCAGCCCAAAACCACGCCTTCTCTTCCTACCAAAGCGCCCAAAATGCAAACCCTAAGACGATTCGTTGACCAGACGTCCAAAAGGTCCATGTTTCCGTGTTTGACCATTCTTGTAGAGATCCAAACCATGCTTTGTAGCCCCATCTCAAACTGGCCCGCTGCCTTCCATCCAATCATTTAGCGGAGTCTTCCGCAGCAGCATTTCGCTGTGAGGGCACTAGCCTCACGCGGCTCGAGCCGCGTGAGTCACTTGAAACAGGGGCCCGAACACGACGAACCGGCCTGGCCAAGGCTGTTTCTACGGGGCGGCTGTCAGCCATACCAAGTTGATGATGGTCGGACCCTGTTTTTCCAACCACAGACCAGCTTTCGACCTGTGTTTAATTTCGCCCTTTTGTTTGCAGTTTTCCTGTTGAACCCCTTTTTTGGTACAGCAAAGATGCCCCCCACTTTGCGGCGAGGTTCGGAGCATGGTCGGGAAAGCTCACGCAAGATTGGGAGCTTTGATCCATGGAAACCGACATGAATCTCAGAAGGATTCCCTCTTTTTGTTGCCTCTTTCTCTTCTCACGCTTTGTTCCCCTCTCCCCCTCTCCCCCTCTCCCCCTCTCCCCCTCTCTCACGCTTTGTTCCCCTCTCCCCCTCTCCCCCTCTCCCCCTCTCCCCCTCTCCCCCTACCTCTCCCCCGCTCCCCCTCTCCCCTCTCTTGCCCCCCTCACCCCCCTCCGCCCCTACTCCACCTCTCCCCCTCTCCCCCTCTCCCCCTCTCCCCCTCTCCCCCCCTCCCCCCCCCCTCCCCACCCCTCCCCCCTCTTCCCCCCCCCCTCCCCCCCTCCTCTCTCTCCCTCTCTCTCTCTCACTCTCTCTCTCTCTCTCTCTCTCTCTCTCTCTCTCTCTCTCTCTCTCTCTCTCTCTCTCTCTCTCTCTCTCTCTCTCTCTCTCTCTCTCTCTCTCTCTCTCTCTCTCTCTCTCTCT
>CAUJNA010000492.1:107500-144182 GCA_963377175.1 Effrenium voratum | reverse complement strand
CCACCGTCCAAAAACGACGTTCCCATGTTTGGGTCTTGAAAACCCCTCCGCGGCAACCTGCCGCATCACCCAGCTGGGTCTGCTTTCTTTCGAGGGGGTGGGGGGCACTTGTTTCTGGTGCTTCTCAAGGGGAAGCCCACCTTTTTTTTTCTTTGTCTTGCTGGTTTTGAGGGAAACAAAAACCGAAACAAAAGAAGAAGACACCATTTTGGAGGGCGCCCCCAAAACGCGACGCCCCGCCGCAAAAAACACGCCGCAGGCCGCCTCTCGGACTCGAAGGCGAAGGAAGCGACGGTGAAGGCCGGGGAGGAGCTGGTGAGCGCGCCCCGCGGCGGCGCTTCGATTTCTTTCTTGGGCCGCGGCCGGTGTCCGTGGCTTTTGGGGGTTCATGGCTTTTTGTCCGTGGCCAGTGTCTGTCTTTTTTTTGGGGGGGGTCCATGGCTTCTTTGTTGGGGTTGGAGCTCCAAGGGAACTGCAGAACCCCTGGTGGATACCCGTTCTGATTTTGGGGGCGTCCATTTGGGGAGTGGACCGGAGAGAGAGGGAGCCACGCATGGTGGATGTCCGAAATGTGATTGGACCACGGCCTCGAAAAGCCGCGGTGTTTTCTGGATCTCGACGTTGGTCTGAAGAGAGGGGGGGAGGGGGGTGTTAGCAAGCGTGAGCGCAGCACACACACATGCTGGGTGCACAAGTGACATTGTGGTCTGGGCCTCAAGCACGCGAATGCATCACAAACGCAGGCAAAGGTGCGCAGACCCGCAAACAGAGTGCATCCAAAAGAGCCTTCGGTGACACTGTGATCCTGTTTGTGGGTTGTTTGGGTTGTTTGGCTGCAGTATGACTCTCAAATGAACATGCGCCATTGAAGGTGACGACATGCTTCCTCAAAACCAAGCAGTTGTAGAATCTTCTAAACCCCTCTTTAGGCTCTGCAAAGCCAAACAGCCCAAAGTACGATTTCGACTTCACCAAGCGCATGTTTTCAGACGGCACGCATACATCAACACGATTTTGGGGCCGTTGGTCGGTTTCCCTCAACTCATGACAGTTGGTTTACGTACGCGATATGTAGTCTATTAGGACATCAACTGTAGAGCATTTTGTCCCTTAAGCAAGTTGCACTTAGCGATTTGGGCGATAGCTTGGGAAAGCCGCGGATGGGTAAAAGTCAGGAAATGTCCTTTTGATTTGGGTGTCACCGCTATGTCCCCTTTCCATTTAAGGGGTATTTCCTAAAATGCAGGAAGACAATCTTGGTGTTTGCCGAACCATATTTTGCTTGGCAATGCGTCCAAGTCTGATAAAGGCCCATGTTCAAGAACTTTTCCAAACCTGTTGCTTCCCGACTTGCCGCATGTTTTAACCTTTCACAATACACTTCTTTTAGGGATGCCTTAGCGCAGACGGTTCTAAGCGGTGTTGACCTGCGCTGCGGGTATGGGATTCTTCAGTCGGATCTCCGGGCAACTCTCAGAGATCCTGCATAGAAACGCTTGATGTCATGAGCGGAGGTTAGATTGGCGAGGATCAGATCCTTTCCGAGTTCTGAGCCACTTTTGGCAGAGTCAGTTGGACCACTCCGTCACAAAGAAACAACCAACAAAGAGAACACTGCAAATCACGAAAGAACAAAACCACAGACGAGAGAGGGGATCAACGAGAACAAGGGGACAGCAGCATCATCAAGTCAACACCACAAAAGAAAACCACGTCAAATCAGCCACTACAAACAACATGAAGTGAAATGAACTCAGCCACCACATCAAATCAAGCCAGCCAGCCATGCAAAGAAATCCAGCTGCGCTGTGTGTCTCAACCCTACCCATAAGGTGTACCGCTGACGCGTTTTGTGGCGCCAGAAGCTCCTCCTCTTGCGCCTTCCGAAACCATTTTGCCGAATCAAACAACCATAGATACCATCAAAATCGCCACCAACAGCGGTCAGCATCCCAGTATCAGCATGACTGCATCGCCAGTGTCCAGGCTTTTCAGCATCCCCAGCATCCCCAGCATCCCCAGCATCCCCAGCATCCCCAGCATCCTTCCAAAATAGGCAGGTTTTGGCGGAAAGCTCGCATAGCGGGCATGCTTGGAAAGCGGGCCAACGGAATGCGGCAACAACGGCAAAGACGGTCTGTTTTAGCATTTTTCAGGGTTTTGTGGGGCTGAGAGGCAATGCCGGGGATGCAGTCTTCGACTGATTGGCGCTTGCGCGGCGCGCGCGCGCTTGCGTGACGCGCGCTCGGGTGGGTGGTGAGTGGTGGGTGGGTGTGGGTGTGGGTGTGGGTGTGGGTGTGGGTGTGGGTGTGGGTGTGGGTGTGGCACTGTGGGTGTGGGTGTGGCACTGTGGGTGTGTGGGTGGGTGGGTGGAAGGTAGGTTGCAACGCCAACCAGCGCAGCTGATGGCGAAGCCCTGGGAGAACCGCATCCCACACCCAACGAATCCACGCCCCGAGGCTTCAGCTGGAAGGCCGGCGTCTGCAGCTCCAAGCGGATGGCGCCCAGCGCAAAGAGCGGCGCAGCGGGGAGCTCGCGGCGCTCTACGAGGGCCAGGCCCGGAAGCGGAAGCCGAGTCTATAAGCCACGGATTCAAAAGGACTGGGTACATAGGTGGTTAGAAACCTGGTTAGAAACCTACTTTCCATGATTATGAACCTAGGCTCTTTTCAGGCTTGCTGAAGGCTTACTAAGTGCCCCCGATTGCTGCTTTAAACTGGAAGTCTGGGACAGGGTCGGGTTTCTTTGGGTGTCCGCTTGAACGTATGCATGGGGAGCCCTTTGAGAAGGACCCAACTGTGTCCACTTAAGACCAGCCCGGTTTTGAGAAGCACCCAGATATGGTAGTGGTGTAGGGGTGGTTTGAATCGGGTTCTGGATCGTCGGTTTGAGGGCGGTGAAACCCTAAGCCCTAGACTCTCAGCAGGAATGGGTTAGAATCCCAAACTGAAACATCCGACTTGTGGGTCGGACCAAAAATATGGAGCAGACTCTGAACACAGATTTGGGCCAAGGGATCCCGGATTTCTGCTGGGCCCCTCATTGAACTGGGCCCTCTGAGTGTCCTTTTGACGCTTCCCCATATGGTTCTTTTGTTGGGGTCCCTTCTTTCAGGCTGGTGGAACTGGCAAATTGGGCCCTGTTGCCTTTGTTTCACCATGTCGGTTCAGCAGGGCTACCTGAAGCCTCAAGATGATGAAAGCCTGGGCGGAAAAAAATGATCTTGTTTCCTCTTCCATGGTCTTTGGAGCAATTCGGTTTGCAACCGTGTCCTTTTTGGTTGGTTTGGCTGAAAAAATAGAGGGCCCTGGTTTACATTGTGCTTCAATCATCTACTGAGACCATCTATTTTCGAAAAGGGCCACCTGTGTTTCTAGGGCTGATTCCCCATTCTTTTCAACCATCGTTCTTTCCAAAAGCCAGCCGATTTTCCCTGGGTTTCCGGAGTTTGTCTAGAAAGACGGATCCCTGAAAGAATGGTTGGAAGGTACCCTTATGTTTGCAGCCATGTTGTTTCTTGGTGGCTCCCAGCCATCCGGTTCCTTAGCTTTTTCGCCTTTTAGTGTTTAGTGGTAGTTTCCATTCAAAATCTGAGGGCAGCCCAGGTTTGGTTCTCCGCCATGGCCTTCCTGGTTTTGGCTGGGTTCCCACTTATTTGCCACTGTCAGGCTCGGGCGGCGGAGGCCTACATCAAGAGCCCGCGCCCGAGCATGTGGCACTGGGGGGGGGGGGGGGGGGGTTGGACACCCTCGCCCCCCCCCCGCCAAAATGATGGTTTCCTTCTTTCCCTTTTCAAAGCACCGAAAAAAACCCAGGGGGGGGGGGTGCTGCCAAACGAAAACTGAAAAAAACAGCACCCATTAAAATGGGGTGCCCGAAATTACAATCCTTTCTGCCCCCCAACGTACAACGATTTTGGAGACCAGCCCTTTCGACCCCCATTGCCTTAGTTTAAAGGGAACCAACAGGAGATCACCATCCTTCGCTTGTGGGTTTCCTTCGTGGCGCTGGCCTTCCAAACCCCACGCCCGGCCAAGACCATTTTGGGATTTTCTTTGACCAGCAGACAGACAAACGCCACTGCCAGCAAGGGACCCTTTCTGCTTGAAAGAAGGCCGTGGCCCGTTCAGACCAACCAACCTATCGGCCCAATCTCCCGGCCATCCGGTTCCTGAGCTTTTTAGCCGTTTAGGGTTTAGGGTTTAGGGTTTAGGATGTTCATTCAACCCGCTAAGAGTTAAACTTTTCGCGGGGGATCTGAGGGTGGAGAATGCTCCGAGGCCTCAAGGGCTGCGGCCAAAACCTGGAGCCGCAGCTCAAGGCCGAGCGAGCGAGCAAGCCGACGGTGAGACCCGTGGGGTTTTGCTTTCATATGGGTATGGATCAAAATTGAGCCATCAAAAAAACCGCAGGCTTTGGTTCTTGGCTCCATTTACCAGGGTTCCGTTTTTGGGCACCTAATTTTGACCCGCACCCATATGGATGGACAAAATCCATTTCGCACCACCTAGGAAGCCCTGGAATGGTCTGATTCCCTGTAAATACCCAACAAACAGTGGTTTCAACCATGGTTTCTTAGGTGGTGCAGGATGTCGTCAATCCACAGTATGGGCGGCTTCATTTGGTTGGTGCTTTCTTCCCGATCTGGGTGGTTAAACAGGATGAGTGAACACATAAGCCATGGTTGATGAATAGGGTGACCCCCTTTAGAGGGAATACTTGACTTTTCTCTGGAAAGAGGGGTTTTTAATAGTCCTCCCGGTTGAGGACAATCCGGGGTGAGGCCTTGTAGTAGTCAGGTCCAGTTTCTATGTGACCAGGTCAATTGTGACAATCTTGTCAGAGGTGGCAGGTTGTTGAAAACCACCAACTAAGTGGCCCCTAAAAGCACAAGGTTCCTCTTCGAGGTATGCGAACCTGACATGCAAGCGGCATGTGCAGGTTGGCAGGTGGGCAGTGCACACCCTTCGATTGTTGGCTTTCTGGCTGAGCTCACAACGAAGAGCCCAGCTGGGTTTGAGACTTGCCACTGGCAGGTCACGCGTGGAACATTAAAGGTTTGGTCACGTCTAGTTTGGCTCTCGGCGCGGGTGAGCCCTCCAAAAAGTCGTCCAGGTAGTACCCCTCAGAGCGGGAATGAACCTGAAAGGAAACCACCCCCAGATGTCTTGCGCCCCTGGCCCCCCCGCTCGCTCTCTTCGCTCTCTAGGCGGACGCCCAGGCGCTGCGGGACGCCGAGCTGGTCTTCGCTGGGGAGAGCCCTGCGCGGGCGCCGGGTCGAAGCGCCGCTTATTCTCTGCGGCTTCGCCATGCCTTAATACGAGTGATGCCTTGGCCCCAAAAGGATGGCCATGATTGTTTTTTTTTTTTTCATATGGAGCCACCTGCATGGTGGTGGACATAAATCCCCAAATGATGTTTACAGGGTCCCTGATTGTGAAATTCACACCCAGATAGCCTCAGAACGGGCACCGTCCAGAAAGACGCACCAAGAAAGCGCCCAAAACAAGAAAGGGGCAACCCGCCCCCCCCCCCCCGGCATGCCGGGGCCTTCTTGCAACTCATGGGGCTGAAAATCGATCGCCGCGGAGTCCGAGTTTGGAGAGTGAGTGGCCCCGGATCCTTTGGCAAAATATGCCCAGGGAAGCGAGGAGCATGTTGGAAGGAACCTCAGGCGGTCCAGGGAAGGGCATCGACTTAAGGGCAGTGCTTCTTGCACCCTTGGTGGTCCTTTGTCTATGTGTGTTCGTGAAATTCCGCCAGGGAATTTCACCTTGGAAGTTGCCCCATTTCGCACTATCTCGAGGAAAATGTGCGGAACAACTATTGGGTCATCCAGCAGAAAACCCTTGCAGTGGTTCGCCTTAGCCATCGTCAAAGGGGCCTGGCTTGGTTGGACATTGGGATTCACGCGCCGCTGACCTTGGCTGAAAGATGGGAGGGCCAATCCACTCCTCGAAAGGAGTCTTTTGGTTCCTTCCCTCACTAGATCATCCTTTCGGCGGAAATCAACCTGGGCAGAATAGACAACGGCCGTTCAACGGCAGGAACTTAACATGGTCCGAGTCTGGAAAATCTTCAAATCCGAACTTCTGAGCTCGCAAAGAGTCATAGCGCCGCAAACTCCCCAGGCCCCGCGGGTGCTGCGGGGCGCCAAGAACCTCTCGCCGGAAAGCCTGGTGTGCGGGGAGGTCTCATTGACTTTGACTGCCTAGGTGCTCCAAGTGGCAGGTTTCGTTGAGCGTTTCTTTGTTTCTTGGTCGGTTGGCTGGCTGGTTGGCTGGCTGGCTGGCCGGCTGGTTGGGAGGCGTCTTGCCAATTCGATTGAATCGGACGCACAGGCTTTCCAACAGATGTCAGCTCAACGAAGCATGTGGATATCGCGTGTACACTGTGTCCTTTTGTGGCATGCTGACCAGGGTTCTTTGTACTCTTAATTTGCTTCCTGTGGCCTGCCTTTCCTTCCTCCGCATTTCATTTCGCCCTTGCTTCAATCCACCGGATCTTTGCATTTTTGCACCCCACAAGCCACAGGGAAGCTCATTTAGAGAATCCCCGGATCTTTTTTCCGAATTAGCACCACAAAAACACCAGTACAGTATATTTGCTTTTTTTTGGGGGGGTTCTCAGAAGAGACATGCTGAGTTTTTTGGGGTTCTCAGAAAAGCACACACATGTTGGTTCTTTGGGGTTCGCAGAAAAGAAAACACCTTTGCTTTTTTGTTTGTTGGCCATTGGTTTTCCCATCAATTCACCCGCCCGCCGTTGCCCGTGTTTCGTCTTGAGGCCCGTGGAGTCGGCGGCCCTGGCCATGGGCGTGGCCGTCGACTGAGACGACGAAATCCGTTTCGCGCGGACGCGCGAAAGCGTGTGTTGCACGGCCGCTCCGCGAAGTTGTAGCTTCTGAGGGTCCCCTACAAGGCGAATCCTCGTCGTTGTTTTTTTTTTGGGGGGGAATGGTCCCCCCGAAGTTCATTTGGGATCCCCGAAAAAATATTATCTGAGAGGCGGACATTGTCTACAAATAGGGGAGTTTCTTTTTTGGGGGTTCCGTCTTGAGTAAACCCCCTCCTTTGTTTCCTATGATCAAGCCCTTAAGGCCGCGTCGAGGTTAGTGCCAGCCAAACTGGGGCAGCAGTGAACGAGGTGTGTGAGATCTGTTTTCCGGAGGTTTGGCCAGAGGAATACATGCTGTGAGCTGCATGCTGCTTAAGTTCCGAATTTGCCAGGTTGCAACTTCGAGCTTTTGCTTTGTGTTCCAAGGTTAAGTAGCTCGCAGAAATCGGGTGGCGACGGGGTGGCAAACGCCCAGGCCCTGTTTTGGGTTGGGAAGAACGAATCCCCGGTGGATTCCCCCTTCTCCGTACAGTATTCCACCGCTTTGAGTATATGTTCAAAAGCAGTTTGTCCGCAGTAGTACATCTTGCTTGAATTAGGGGCTGACATCATGCCCTTGAAAGAAGCAACGAATGCTGCACACCATGCCCTCCGCTGTGTTTGTGTTTTGGCTCAAAATCGCCGCACGTATCTACAAGACTTCCACGATTTCACGCCAACGCTGAGAAGGGGAGTGACCTTTCCACCTTGTCCGACTCTGACTTGGGGTGTGATAAGTGAATACCCGGTGCCTGGCAGGGACCGTAAAGCCATTGCCGCGTGCTGTGCGCGCGCGCTTTGATTATTTTCCATGGCTGCAGCGGGAGCGGCTCGAGAGGCGTCGGAAGTTGCGGGGCTGGCAAATGGCCCAATGCGAATGGCCAAGCAACGCGAGCCCCGATCAGATAAATCGGCACCCAAAGTGAGAAAGCGGTCGAAACAAAATCGGGCAACCGCATGAATCGCATGAGGAGGATTCAGAGCGGCACAGCGATCTGGGGCCGAATGTCCGATTTCATGTAGGTCCTTGTCAACGCCACAAGGCCCAACTTGCGACCCGTTGCTCGGTGGAGGCAACCGAACTCCTCTGTTCGCCCAAGAAGATTGCACTTCACGTTCAAGCAAAATGAGTGGCTTGCGTCCCAAGCTTTGGGAGAACTTTTCATCAGGCACATGTTTGGTGATGCCAGCCGAAGCCAAAGCACCAACTCGCCAATCAGAGTTGTAGCTTTCAGCAAGCTGCCCTCAATGAGAGCAACGGCTTGCTTCCAAACAAGCTTGTTAGAAGCCTTGCTGCACTTGAGGCTACTTAGGAGAAGTTCCCCAAGCAACAAATACCACGGCCAGGCTTCATATTGTTCTTGAGCTCTCGCAAGGCAGAAACAACGAGAACTGCCCGCCTTCAGAATTTCCGTGAAACTCCAGGCTCACTCAAGTGTCATGTGTCACATTGCATACCGGCAAAGTACTGCATCAACTTGTCATCATGTCGCCCACTTCGCTGCTCCGCTCCTCTCATCCTACCAGCTCGCTGCTGTTCAATCGCTGGCAAACAGGTCTTGAAGCAAGACCTAAACCCAGCTGAGTATCACCCTATCCACATTTCATGGGTACGTGGAAAACCTGCCAGAGAAACCCTGATTGCTCCTGCGTGGATCTCGGTAGCGAGCCCGCGCAACGAAGCACTGATCCCACAGAGTGCGGTGGAACATGATGTCGTGTCCCTCACCAAACGCAGTAGGTGTGTCAAGCACTCATTGGGTAGCCACTGGAAGTGATTGGTGGACATGAATCCCACCGAATTTTGATGTCCACCAAAGGGTCCCTTACTAAAGTTCATCCCAATTTGTGCGTTTCCTTTTGCTTCCCCGTGCAACCCAGACCGCTTGCCAGGGCAGATTCTTGCTGGACCTGTCGCCGCTCTTGGGCAGCGGCACGCAGTTGGACATCACCCATGTGGCTGAGACCATCCGAGGGGACAAGTGGTATCTGCTGATGGCCTGCCTGCTGATCGACATGATCGGAGCCTTGGAGCTTAGATTTGGCTGCGGGTCAAAAATAGGTACCCTAAATGGAAACCTTGCAAATGGAACCAAGGCCTAAAAATTGCGGTCCCATGGTGGCTTAATTTTGACCCATACCCATTTGGATTGCTGGGGGCGGAGGCTCGGAGGCCGGTGCATTGATGGCCAGCGTGGTGTTCCGCCATTCTGTTTGTGTGTCAGTCCGTCCGTCCGTTTGGTCAACGTGGTCGCATTTGACCCTACCTCACGATGAGGTAGGGTCAAATGTGACCGGAGGTAGGGTCGTATGTGACCGGGACCCCTGTTCCGTTGTAACAACCATGCAACTGAAGAGCCCCTTTTTGACAGTGAGTTAGGGTCAAATGTGACCGGTGCGTTTCGCGTGGCCCTGCCGTGGAATTGGAACGCAGCATTCGATATATCTAACGATCCAGTAGGGACAAAGGTGACCGGAGGTAGGGTCGTATGTGACCGGGGCCCCTGTTCCGTTGTAAAAAACGAGCAACTCAAGGGCCCCCTTTTGAGAGTGAGGTTGGGTCAAATGTGACAGGAGCCTTTTGTTTTGTTATGGAAGGATGATCGCGTATGATAGTTCTGTTGTTGGAGGCAATGTGCACCAGATGTGGTGACTACCTCAAGAAGTGACAGCAAGCCAGAAACCCTAAAGTGATGTGGTGACTACTTCAAGAAGTGACAGCGCAGCAGCAACCCTAAAGTGATGTGGTGACTACCTAAAGAAGTGGCAGCAAACCAGAAAACCCTAAAGTGATGTGGTGACTATAACTGAAGTGACAGCGCAGCAGAAACCCTAAAAGTGATGTGGTAACTACCTGAAGAAGTGACAGCTAAACCCAAAACCCTAGAGTGATGTGGTGACTACAGCAGAAACCCTAAAAGTGATGTGGTAACTACCTGAAGAAGTGACAGCTAAAGCCTAAACCCTAGAGTGATGTGGTGACTATACCTGAAGCAGAAACCTTAAAAGTGATGTGGTAACTACCTGAAGAAGCGACAGCGCAGCAGAAACCCTAAAGTGATGTGGTAACTGCCTAAAGGAGTGACAGCGCACCACATGTGGTGACTACCTCAAGACGTGACAGCAAGCCAGAAAGCCCTAAAGTGATGTGGTGACTACCTAAAGAAGTGACAGCAAACCGGAAAACCCTAAAAGTGATGTGGTAACTACCTGAAGAAGCGCCAGCGCAGCAGAAACCGTAAAGTGATGTGGTAACTGCCTAAAGGAGTGGCAGCGCACCAGAAACCTTAAAGTGAGGTGGTGACTACTTCAAGAAGTGACAGCGCAGCAGCAACCCTAAAGTGATGCGGTGACTACCTAAAGAAGTGACAGCAAACCAGAAAACCCTAAAGTGATGTGGTGACTATAACTGTAGTGACAACGCAGCAGAAACCCTAAAAGTGATGTGGCAACTACCTGAAGAAGTGACAGCTAAACCCTAAACCCTAGAGTGATGTGGTGACTATACCTGAAGTGACAACGCAGCAGAAACCCTAAAAGTGATGTGGTAACTACCTGAAGAAGTGACAGCAGAAACCCTAAGCCCTAGAGTGATGTGGTGACTATACCTGAAGTGACAGCGCAGCAGAAACCCTAAAAGTGATGTGGTAACTACCTGAAGAAGCGACAGCGCAGCAGAAACCCTAAAGTGATGTGGTAACTGCCTAAAGGAGTGACAGCGCACCAGATGTGGTGACTACCTCAAGAAGTGACAGCAAGCCAGAAAGCCCTAAAGTGATGTGGTGACTACCTAAAGAAGGGACAGCAAACCAGAAAACCCTAAAATAGTATGGTGACTATAACTGAAGTGAGAACGCAGAAGAAACCCTAAAAGTGATGTGGTAACTACCTGAAGAAGTGACAGCTAAACCCTAAACCCTAGCGTGAGGTGGTGACTATACCTGAAGTAACAGCGCAGCAGAAACCCTAAAAGTGATGTGGTAACTACCTGAAGACGTGACAGCTAAACCCTAAACCCTAGAGTGAAAACGTAGAGTGATGTGGTAACTATACCTGAAGTGACAGCGCAGCAGAAACCTTAAAAGTGATGTGGTAACTACCTGAAGAAGCGACAGCGCAGCAGAAACCTCAAAGTGATGTGGTAACTGCCTAAAGGAGTGACAGCGCACCAGAAACCTCAAAGTGATGTGGTGACTACTTCAAGAAGTGACAGCGCAGCAGCAACCCTAAAGTGATGTGGTGACTACCTAAAGAAGTGACAGCAAACCAGAAAACCCTAAAGTGATGTGGTGACTATAACTGAAGTGACAACGCAGCAGAAACCCTAAAAGTGATGTGGTAACTACCTGAAGAAGTGACAGCTAAACCCTAAACCCTAGAGTGATGTGGTGACTATACCTGAAGTGACAGCGCAGCAGAAACCCTAAAAGTGATGTGGTAACTACCTGAAGAAGCGACAGCGCAGCAGAAACCCTAAAGTGATGTGGTAACTGCCTAAAGGAGTGGCAGCGCACCAGAAACCCTAAAGTGATGTGGTGACTACCTCAAGAAGTGACAGCGCAGCAGCAACCCTAAAGTGATGTGGTGACTACCTAAAGAAGTGACAGCAAACCAGAAAACTTAAAGTGATGTGGTGACTATATCTGACGTGACAACGCAGCAGAAACCTTAAAAGTGATGTGGTAACTACCTGAAGAAGTGACAGCTAAACCCTAAACCCTAGAGTGATGTGGTGACTATACCTGAAGTGACAGCACAGCAGAAACCTTAACAGTGATGTGGTAACTTCCTGAAGAAGTGACAGCTAAGCCCTAAACCGTAGAGTGATGTGGTAACTATACCTGAAGTGACAGCGCAGCAGAAACCTTAAAAGTAATGGGGTAACTACCTGAAGAAGCGACAGCGCAGCAGAAACCTCAAAGTGATGTGGTAACTGCCTAAAGGAGTGACAGCGCACCAGAAACCTTAAAGTGATGTGGTGACTACCTCAAGCAGTGACAGCAAGCCAGAAAGCCCTAAAGTGATGTGGTGACTAACTTAAAGAAGTGACAGCAAACCAGAAAGCCCTAAAGTGATGTGATGACTATACCTGAAAGCGATGTAAAAGCCTCAAGACCTAAAGTGACACATTTTGCAAGAAACCGTCAGGTAGGGTACGGTCAAATGCGACCGGTGCGTTTCGCGTGGCCCTGCCGTGGAATTGGAGCTTGATGCTGCCATCTCGTTGCCAGCTGGCAATGTTGCTTGAACGCAAAGAAGGGTAGGGTCGCTTGTGGCCAGTGCGTTTCGCGTGGCCCTGCCGTGGAATTGGAACATAGTATTGCCACTTGGCACTGATTTTAAGCCCAAAGTAGGGTAGGGTCAAATGTGACCGGTGCGTTTCGCGTGGCCATGTCGTGGAATTGGAGCTTGATGCTGCCATTTCTTTGCCAGTTGGCCATGTTGCTTGAGCCCAAAGTAGGGTAGGGTCAAATGTGACCGGTGCGTTTCACGTGGCCCTGCCCGTGGAATTGGAACATAGTACTGCCATTTGGCACTGATTTTTGAGCCCAAAGAAGGGTAGGGTCAAATGTGACCGGCGCGTTTCGCGTGGCCATATCGTGGAATTGGAGCTTTACGCTGCCATTTTGGCATGGTTTTTGAAGCCAAAGTAGGGTAGGGTCAAATGTGACCGGCGGGTAGGGTCGTATGCGACCGTCCTCCCGTCCGTTTGTGCTTGCTTGCTTGCTTGCTTGCTTGCTTGCTTGCTTGCTTGCTTGCTTGCTTGCTCGCTTGCTCGATTTGTTGGCCTGCTTGCTTGCTTGCTTGCCTGCTTGCCTGCCTGCTTGCTGGCTGGCTTGCTTGCCTGCTGGCGGGTGTTTTTTTTCCTCGAGCATGCCCGCGAAGGGTAACCAAGTGAATATCGGAGGTCATGGTTAACCTTGTTGCCGGTAGGGAACCATGCGCTGATGGTTTTGATCTTCCCGGACCCCCCCTTCCTGTCTGCAGACCGCCTAGTTGAACTACTGGTCAGCCCGGAGCCCTGGGGACAAATTGCGAGAAGTGTTTGTCAAAGGGAATCCCTCTTTCCAACACTCACGGAATTGGGCAGGGTTGTGGAAGATGATCATCCTCAGGCTCCTTATCCACTTGCATGGTTGCCTCGTCAAAGAGAACCCTGTTCGCTGTTCCGACTTGCAGGGCAAAAGTCGTCGGCGCAATTCCCCAAGCTCAGCTTGGGTCATCTACGCACCATTGGAATCCTGCCACGTGCTTTTGGGGCAATGATCTGAAGCCACAGGAGTGGCCAGCTACTTGATCCTCATCCTGGGCGAGGCGTGGCGGGGCGGGGGCCGCCGGCTTTCCGAGCGTTCCGGGGAACGAGTGGGCCGGGGGCTATCCAGCCGACCCCCAACGAGTCCCCTCCATGGACCCGGCGACCTCTGGAACCGCGAGGGTTAGACCAATTCGACCTGTCCAACAATTATGGAAGCGAACACAGGACCTGTTCAGGATGCTCTTTTTTCAAGGCCCTCCCACCGTCCACTTCCATTGTTGGAAAGAGGGTGCGTTGTGTTGACCTGCCAGGCACGAAGCGGTCGGGGGTGGAAATCCTTGCTTTTTCTCAGTCTTGGTTGACCGTGCGGGCTAACATGTTGGGGAGGCCTGGTCAGGCTGCTTTTTCGTTCCCTGGTTTCATTGGTTTTAACACCAACTGCAAACAGAACGCCACAAAGCAAGCGGCCTGCGGCCTGCAGCCTCTGGACTCCCCGACTCTATCCAATCTAATAGCATCTAATTTAATCTATCCTGTCCATCTATCGATCTATCCTGTCTATCCTGTCTATCTCTCCATCTATCTATCTACCTATCTATTTATCCATCTAAAGCCACCTGCACCCCAGGGTCGCCACCATCATTCTTTTTCTTAAAGCCGTCATGGCCCATCCCCTCGCTTCTGCTCGTTTGCCGCGCTCCCGCGGAGCCTTTGGTTGGACTCAGTTCACGGACATCCTGTGGGCGCCCATCGCCGGCTTCTTGTTGCAGCACCTGGGGCTGAAGGAGCGAGCGAGCTCCGGGAAGCTCGTGGGAGCGAGCGGAAACCTGAGCCACGGGCTCAAAACCGAAAAACCCGGGCAATGTTAACCCCGAATGAAGCAGAACCCTGGTTGATACATAGGGGGGGTGTCCCCTTTAGTGGGGATTCAGACCACTTTTGGAGGGAACACCGCCCTAGTAATGGGACGGGTTGATTAATTCTGGGTCAATATTAGATGAAGGTTAGTAAGCCTAGCCGGTGTCCATTGAATGCTGGAGCTCAAGTTGCCTTTTTTGGTGGGGCAACACGAGCCACGTGCGATTCCGGGTAGATGAAGGTTAAGGGAGAGGGGATAGATGGGTGCGGATATCCTGCTTAATTCTCGCAACCTGGTTCTGGGTAGACCATTTTGATGCCAGGTTTTGATATGACTCACCTGAGGATTCCTGATTTCCGGTGCATGAGATGCTGGCCCGATTTTGATGGATTTTCCGAAGGAGTGATGCTGGCCCGATTTTGGAGGTTTTCTTTAAGGAGGGACACAGAAGGACCCTTTTTAGGAGTTTGGCTTTTGGAGCCGCAGTGCTCTGTGCGCTTTGCGGCTCGCCGACAGCCATAGGCGTTTTGAGAACTGGACTTCCGAGGGCCGGCAAAAGTTTGGAATCGTTTCAAGAGGCAGCGAGCAACCAGCCACCAAGAAGAAAAGGGTTGCCACATTTGCACAACACTGCCCATTTGGAGGTTTGCAACATCACATGAGCCACAATCAAAACCCGGGTAGATGACGGTTAGTAATTAAGGGACAATCCCGACCATAAGTAGCAGTGACTGCCTTCTTATTTCTTTACATAGTGCTGGGTAGGACCATTCTAGTACCGGGTTATGACTCACATGTCCGAACTATATGATTTGACCCGGCTGAGACTAAGTCCTTGCTTGGTCCGATTCTTTCTCGAGCCTTGGATACTTCTCAGAGTCTTGTGTTCTTCCCCAGGCATACTCTTGAATACGTTTCCAAAGGGTAAGGGTAGATGCCTCCACGGTGCATGGCACCTCAGCAGAAAGAAGCGAACACACCATTTTGCCCAAATATCATGCGACATCCCTTACCCACGAATGCGATGATACAGCGGATATGCCCTAAACGTTGCACGTGGGAGAACCTGGGAAACCCTGCAACTTTCGGCGCAAGGGTTGTGCGGTTGGAGGTTGGTTCACTTGTAGCAAATCCCTTTCACTTGGGATTCATAAGGCCAGCCATCAATGCTCTCAAGGTGGGATGTCTAAAGCTCTATGGGCGGGGGGGAAGGGAGGTGCTGCAGACTCTAATTTGCCTGCGTATTGGGCAGAATCTAATGCGTCTGCATTGCTTTGAGGCTGTGCCGATTTGATTCTGCTAGCAAACGTTGTTGCATCAGCGTCGCACTGAACTTGAAGTGGAAGTATGGCAAATCCTTTCAGTTTGGGCGAAAGTCGGGGTTAGTCATCCCCTTGGACCCGAAAGGGGATGCCATGTACTTTCACCTCGGTGCTGAGCGCACCGGCGACACAGCAGTTTGGAGCTGCGCCGGTTGAAATATGTTCACGGTGTGAGTCTCGCAGAGTACACCCGTGTGGCTGACATCATGTGTGGCTTAGGCCGGACGAGCGAGGCTAGCTTGTCCTTTTGTGAAGTTGGGCCTGCAAGTGGTGCTTCATCTGCCAACGCTGGGCAACTTGATTGTGATGCGACAAGTAAACTCAGCCTGGGGCTTGGAACTTGGTCGCCTTGTGGGCCTCCGGTTCTGAAAATCTCCTGGACTAAGCCGTTGGTTTGCCCCCAAAGTGCTGTGGATTTTCCGAGTGAGTGGCCTCTGGCGCCCTCCAGGGGCCCGAGAGGCCAACTTTTCGCCCAACCCTCCAAGCAAGTGGCATGGACAAAGGAACACCACTGGCAAATGAGTTGGAGATCCGCAGAACATGGGGGGGAACGCGGTTTCCCCATTTGAAGCACAAAGATGGGTCGCTCCAAAGGCACGTTGCCATAGGTGTCCTGTTTGGTTGTTGTGGTAGAACAATAGATGGCCCTGGTTTACCTGGTGGTTTACTCATCTACCAGGAAAGCCCATCTATTTCCCGTTAAAGGGACACCCCATGCACGTTGCGCGCGGACACGGCTACCAGCTCTCTCAAGGTACTTGTTCGGGTCGCTGCTGGTGAGCTCCCTGGGCACCTTGGAGGAGATTTTGCCCTTCACCGACATCCTGCCCACGGCCACCTTGGCCTGGGCCTCCCGGCACGTGACGGGGAGGGTTGGGACGGTTTTTGGTTTTCTTTGGTGCGTGATGCCAAGGGATGTTCGGACTGAACAACTTTTGGCCAAATGGGTTTTCCGAATTAAGCCACTAAAAGTAAAAAAAAAGAGCAGGGGAGCAGAAAGGAACCGAGTTTTATTCTTTGGGCGGGGGCGGGCAAGGGACGGGAAGGGGATCCACACGCACGCGCACACACACACACACAAACAGGGGTAGTCGTTGACCACTAAATAGCAAAGGACGAAGTGCGCCAAACGGCCAAGCTTTTCATGTCTGTCGATGCTCAAGGATGGGGAGTGGATGAATTTGCTCATCGCCTTAACATTCAGACCATGTAAAAGGCTACTTGAATGCGAGCCCCATCATCCAACAGTGTCGCGGGGAGAAACCATTGGAAGACGTTGCGCCTTGCAATTGAGGAGCAGCGTCCGAAAGAATCAGAGGTCCAACGGGACCGAGCTGTTAGCACTACAATGCCTTAGGCCAACCAGGGTCCGTCACTGTCAAGGGTCCAAAGAGTTGGATCTCTTAGAATTGACCCACGGCGTGCTCAGAGTTCTTCCTTTGTGCTGGCTATTTTAGCTTGGTGAAATGTCATGGCCGCGTGTGTTTTCCCGCTCGCAAGTGTTGGTTGCAATACTATGAGGTGATGCGGCGGAAGAATGTACAGACCCTCACGATGTCACACGAGATACCCCAGCAACAAATTGGTGGCACGCCTTTCTTGACAAATACACACACACACATGTTGTTTGTGGGACTCTGGAATGTGAGCCTCTATTACCTTTGCCCGTGGATTCAAAATATTTGATAGTTTGTGCTGTCCCAAGACTCCCAATCCATATTTCGGTGGGCAGGAACCACCCAAGTAATTTCGACACCGGCACAAGCAGAGACTTGCGTCCCTCCATTTTTAGGCGACAGAGACTCCGGTCTTCGGAGTTGCGCGTTCGCCATGCAGGGAATCTGTCACTTGGAGTGCTTGAGCTTCCTCCGAACGCTCTTGGGAGTGCAGCGTCACGAGCGGCCGCGGCCGGTGGAGAATCACATTCGCCAGGACTGAGGCGCGCACGTTGGTGGTTTTGTTTCTTGGAGGTTTCCTGCCGGCTTGCGTCTGCCGCGCATTGAGCATATCTCACTTTCTGGCAAGTTCAAGGTTTGTGGTGTGTCTAGGCTTCATTCAAACGGGGTGGAAGGCTGAGTTTTTGTTTTCTTCTTATGGTTTGTGGTCGGGTTTCTGGGCAACTCTTTCGGGAGCATGGACTCGTCTGCGAGGCTCCGAAGAACCAGGAGACCAAGCGGAGCTGAGTCACAGAGCAAAGTCCACCGGGTTACCGTTTGGGTGGCTCGTCTCTTTTTTTGAGGGTACCCCCTTTTGGGAAGGGTCCCCGGAAAAAAGACGCTCATTTTCCATTATTTGCGCAGGGTGGCATGTGTTTACGCCCAAAGGGGCTGCTGCGGGCTGCTTTCGAAAGGAAGACAGCGCCGGAAAGGTAGGATCTCTGGAGCGTTGGTTAGATTACTGGCAAGAGCCGTGATCACAGCATGGCGGCCAGAGTTCATGTCGCCGCACTGGTTTTGTGGTGAACCGCGTGCATTTAAGAGAGAGATCCCCGCTCAGCGACCCCTGCTCGTATACTTCTTTTACTCTCCTTCGCATCGAAAGTACTCGAAGTAGTCGTTTGGAACCCTTCCAGTGCCGGCGAGAGGTGGCAAACTCCAATGCTGCTCACGCAAAATGCTGCGCTGCAATGCGTTGGTTGATGTGCCTATCATACCTTCGTGGCGGGCGGGGGGGGGGCTTGGACTGACACTGTTGGCCCCTATTTCTTGGGGAAAGCTTGTGGCCTTGTTGTTCTCCTTGGAAGGAAGAGTCCCCGTTAAGTAAGCCCGCCTACTTTCGGCAGCTCTACTTTTGGCTGAGTATTCCGAGGTTGCAAACCTGGCAGAGTCTTGCAGGCTCAAGGCACTAGCGAGAGCTAGGCAAGTCCATATGGACAACCAATCCACGCACACACACACACACACCCAGTTTCAGAGCAGCCGCTGCTCATCACTTCACAACACGATACCATATTCACTGCTCCTATAGCCTCACTTAGGTTTCATGTGGGCCGCCTCCCTGAGGTCGGCACGGGAATCTTGCAGCTGAAAGCCTGCTCGTTTTGGGCTTGAAATGTTTTGCACACCTGAAAGAGGGTTGCTGCACTCGGAGGGTCAAAAAGTCAACCCCCGCCACCCATGAGATACACCCTTGCAGGTTGACATGGAACACATGCCATCATGCCATCGCTTTTAGAGGAATCTCCTGTTGAAAGACCCCTCCTTCCAACTGAATTTGTCTGCATCTCAAGGGACACGGAACCCACATTCTTGCAGCTCGATCTCCTTTGGCCTTTCGTTTTGGTTCCAAGAAGGGAAGGGTTGCCCAACAAATGGTGGAAGCAGGGACCCTTAGAAACAGAAGGATGAAGCCGCTTCGCCGGATTCCTTGGCGGCCAGGCGCCTTTGCAGCCGGCTGCCGATCACGCCACTCCCCACGGTGAGGGCGGTGCCAGGCCATGAAAGACGGGGTGGGAGTGGGACCTTCGGTTT
This sequence comes from Effrenium voratum, assembly GCA_963377175.1. Lineage (NCBI taxonomy): Eukaryota > Dinophyceae > Suessiales > Symbiodiniaceae > Effrenium > Effrenium voratum. Next base: position 125,399 of record CAUJNA010000492.1, on the reverse strand, counting down.
TCTCAGCGAAGTTCCAGCCACTTCATTCTTTGGTTGGGGGCGCCGGGCAACGCGCCAAAAAACCGTATGCCCATTTCCGGAGTCTTCTTGGCAAAAGCTGTCCTTCGGCAGGCCCCCGGCGTGTGGCTGTCGGGCGGTCGCAACATTGCAACCGACCCAACACCCCGATGGACGGCGCAGGCCCATGTGGGCAGAAGCGTCCCGTGCGACCCTCCAACCGCCGTTTGGCTTTGAAGGCATTTGGAGCGCATGGCGGGGGATGCTCAGTAGTTGAGCTGTTTGAGCTGTGGTTTTCAGCCTCCTTCCGCTCCACCCGGGGACGGGGTTGACGCCGTTCAAAGGCCCAGACCTCTAGTACTGCCATGTTTTCTCAATGTTTTTGGGGGCTTCCCTTTAACTTTAGCAGCTATGAACCGGACACTTTGGTAGCCTTTTTGCCCCCATGGCCAGGTCATTCACGGCCCTTTAGAGTTGACTTTAGAGTTGACTCTGGGAAAACGCAAGAAACAATCACGTGCACGACACCTGCTCTGCTGCGCTGCCACCTGCGGGCAATTTAGGGCCAGGGACATGCTCGGGGGCGTCGATGAGAGATGCCTCACCAGTTGCCTCGCTTCTTCTGCAATGTCGGTCAGCCGGGTGGACCAAAAAGGTGGTACCCATTTTCCCAAATCTTTGGCTTCGCATTGCTCCCACAGTGCAGCTTGAGAGGCCCTTCTTGCATCACTGTCCCATGGTGCCCGAAGATTTTTGCGATCCGAGCAGCCGTCGTGAGGTTACCTTGCGTTTTGCCAGGCGCCAGGACCTTCATAACCGCCCGAACCTTCTCGGGGAGTTTCAGGCGCGCACGGACCCGGCGGAACGAGGGTCGGAGAAGATTTGTGGAATGGAGGTATTGTGTGTGTGTGTGCGCAAGTGTGTGTGTGTGTGTGTGTGTGTGTGTGTGTGTGTGGGTGTGTTTGTCTTCTTTGAGGGCACGCTTTTGGGGTTGTTTTCAAGTGGATCCTCTTTTTGGAGGCACGCCTCCATATTTGTGACGAACACCCACTCTTTTGATGCCCACGCTGAATTCGGCGTTTGAGCAGCATGTTTTTACTTGTGCTCTTGGCCACGCCTTTTTCGGGGAAAGCAGGCTGCAAGAGACAAGGTGTGCAGCCATCAGGCGCAGTATTTCGTGCGATATGGCTGTGGATGTCAGAAAAGGGCAATCCAAAAATGGGTTACCCTGGTAAATGGAACCAAGGATGAACACCTGTCCAATTTCTGGTGGTTTAATTTTGACTCATGCCCATACGGTCAGATGACTTTCCAAAAACGGGGACACCAAGGGCCCGTGCTACAGGCCACTGCAGGGCTCGCCGCCGGGGACTGAGGTTCGGCGTGACCTGTGATGACACTGGGGTAAATCACCCCCAGGCTTCCTGTTGTTCATGCCCCTCGTACCTAAAGGAAGTAGCCATTTCAAAGTGGGGTAGAGGGCCAAGGGTACATTTTCACTTATAGAGATCCTTGCCTCGCAGTTTGCCAACGATACGGTACCCAAGATTTCCGTGTTCCTTCTGACCAATATACCTCTATGCGCACAAGCCTGAGTTGAGAGGACCTGAGGCCAGCTGGGGTAAGAGACCCGCCTGTTCGCCACAAATGATCCTGTAGGCTCCTTGGGTAGCAGCGCCATTCGTTCCTGCAACGGGAAAGATGCAGAGCTTGGGGGAGGTAAGAGCATGAAACGGAGAGCAGTTCGCTCAGGCCAGCGCCGGCACATCAGAAGATCCAGTGCCGCTCGTGCCCTGCGAGTCGAGGTGGTTATGAGTCGAAAACAAAGGGACCCAGGGGCAAGCGGACAACAAATGGAGCCAAAGGGACCGGGGCTTGCGAGGTGGTTTTTTCCATATATGGCAAAATGCAATTGTATGCGGACACAGGCCCCGTGCCAGTGTTTTCCTTTGACAGCCAGCCCAGGCTTTTTCAGGAAGCATGATCGTTTGTAGAGGTCAGAGATTTTTCTCCATGCGGAGACAAAGAGCTCATTGTTTGCTTTTTTCCATTGGTTAGCCTTGACACCCCTGCCGCCTGTCCTGAAATCAAGCGGAAGTCAGGATAGACACCAGGAGACTTGCGCCATGGCGTGGGCCGTTTCCTCGCGCGAGGTACCGGCAGCGACTGGAGAAGCTGATCCCCCACTTCCGCAACAGGACGAATGCCCGGGCCCCGGATCCGAAAAGGCATCGATCGGATCCCGGGCCGCTCGAGTTTCCGCCTTTTTTGGGATGGGATGGAGGCCGTTTTTGGAGATCTTGCGATCGGTGGATAGGCAGGTTTTTCTGGTGGTTTCCTTCACCTGAGCAGCAGCAAGATATGGCAACCTCAAGGGTTGGCTTCATGAAGGTTACCGCAGAAAAACGCGCCGCCATTTTGATGGATCAGTGATGGCTTGCGCGTGGAATAATTTATGCTGACCAATCTGCAGCGGGCATTCCAGAACTCAGTTGGCAACTTGAAAACATCCGCTTTGCAGGCAGTGTGCAAAAGACAAGCACATGTTCTGCTGCGCGACATGCTTGGACGCCTACCCGCAACATGATGCTCTTACACCTTACTCGTATATGAGAAAACACCGTGTCACAGCGGCTTGCTGGAGTTTACGAAAAAGGGCTTAAGATGATAGAGTATGTTTTCATGTGCAACTTGAACAGCTCGTCGTAGTCCCCCGTTTCTTCTGCTCTCAGAAATCCCGTGTGCAAATTGGACTGGGATTTCTGTGCGCCCAAGGACTGGGATGTCGCCATTTCGATCCGCGTTGTTTTTTCTTTTTCTTTCTTTCTTTTTTTCTCCTACGTATTCCCTGAAGAACCCTTCAATTCGGGTTGGTTTCTTTTGGGACGCCCAGAAACCTGTGAGAGAGGCTGGCTCAAGTCGATGGATCCTTGGTCACACCGGCCGACTTGGGGCTTGGTCGGGATGGTCATCAACCATGTAAGGAATTTGGACAGTCATTCTGAGGATGTCTATTCTGCAAAGAACCCTGAATATCGCACGTGAAGAGAGAATCAGCCGCACATCAATCAATTGTGATTGTGCCCCTCAGAAATATTTCGGCGAAGCCAAGTCCGGGTCCTCCTCAAGGAAGACATGTCAGATAGCGCAGATAGGGGCTATCAAAATGCAGGGACTCTCGCTTTTTGGACTTTCAATACGGCGAGAGACCAAGACGCATCCCGGAAAAGGCCCGCACAAATTGTTGCCAACCCGCCTCCGCGTGTATCTCATTCCTGTCTCACCAGCCCGTATCGCATCAGAGCCAAGACTCTTTTTTTTCTCACCGCCTCTCTTGTTTTTTGTTTTTGTGGGGGGAGTGGTGTCATTTGGTGCCGGCTTCAGACGTGCTACTTCCTCACTCGCCGCAGTGGCTTTCGGACGTCTCTTATCAGCACTCGTTTCACGGGACCTCCACCGGATGTCTCCCTTTCGAGTCAAGCAGGATCTCCCAGTTCGGGGAGCTGTGTTTTCAGTCGATCCGGTTGGCCAACGAGAGGTTGAAGGAATAGAGGGTCTCATATCCTCGAGGTACTCAAGCAGGAGATCAAGCAGCGCACCACCAAGGCCAAGAACCATGCAGAGGCCCTCGGGGGTCTTAGCCGAAGACATTTTTTCGCTTTCGTTGGAGGTAAGACTTGCAAACCCCAGCGGGGGCACCTTTAACATAAAATGGTCAACCCAAATTTTTCGGCAAGGGTCGCTGGACAACTGCAGCTTTGCCTGAGAACTGGTTTTGCTCCAGTCCTTTTGCCCTTGGAGCAGGGTCAACGCTTGCTGACATCTGCATTGTGTTTCCAAAACCTGGCGGAACATAAAAGCGAATCCTAGGCATGTTGGATGGTCTCCTTTTGACGATTGTATTCTCAAAGGAGACCTCGCTAACATGTTCCGCAAGGGTCAATCCATTGCCTTTAGTCGACGGCAAATGCCACCAGAGCTTCTTCATTTGCCTACAGCGGCTCCACCGGTGCCGAGTTGGGACGCACGGCCAATATGGGTGTTTACAAAGGGGCTCCTTCGAACCCCATGCCATTTTGAGCTGACCTCAAACAGCCCTGAAAACTCCCCTAGCTATTCACATACAGCAGGTGCATTTTCTGGCTGTGGGGATCATTCCCACTTTCCAAGCCAAGCACAAATCAAGCAAAGGCGACTCAGGCGCAACCCCACTACCCAGAAGCTTGGGATGTGGGGGTTGATCAATATTCCTGGCCCCAACAATGTAACAATTACAATGAGTAGCTTTTTCCATGTAGCGGTGAGCATCATCATTCTTGGTGGTTTCCCAAATGGTTGCCCCATGAAAAGGACGTTTTGATCAACCTCCACAGCCACAGTAGCGTTTTCCACTGTGGTACTGTGGATGGACAACATCCTGCACCACCGAAGACACCATGGGCACCAGCTGTTTGTCCGCATGTCCAGGGGAATCATCCTTCATCCTTCCAGGCTTTGTTAAAACGGTGCATGGTGCCTGAAATAAGCGGATGTTCACAGCGGTCCGCGGGTCGCGATCGCTTTTCGGCGGGGCTGAATCACACGCCATGGGACGCCCAACTGGTGATTTCCTTTTGGTTTCCCTTTGGTTTTCCTCGAACATCACGGAAAAAGACATGTGCCCCCAAGAAGAAAACCGGGTTTCAAGTTCTCAAGTTCTCGATTCCCGTGGGCGAACCCAAGCGGCCCTAAGCGCGGCCCGCGGCCGAGTCAGCGAGCCCCCAGGTGCTGAAGCGGTTCCGGCTCAGCCGCTTCGGCTGGGAGCGGCGGCGCGCGCGGCTGCGGGATGGGCGGCTCGGCTTCGGCGTCTCTGGGGGGGATCCGGGGGGGGTCGGCTTTGGGGTGAGGCTTCCCGGATTTTGGGGGTTCAACAGGGTTGGGCTACGGGAAGATCTGCAGGACATGGCGGAAAGAAGCTGTTTTCCTGTAGAATTGTTCCTGTAGTCCAACGATTTGAGGGTTGGTTAGCGATGAATTTGGGGGTTTCCTGATTTTGACACAAGCCCATTTGTTTAAAGAGCCAGTTTCTGGTCCCTGTCTTGAGAACAATCTCTGGCACGTCCTAAGCGGGGCTGCGCGAAGTGATCCACCCTTCTTGGCCCCAGACCCAGCTGGTCCCATAGAGAGCTGGCCATGCGGCATAACGCCTATTTTGATGTTCACCAGGGGTACAGGGTTTTGACCCACTGCCAGCTGTTTTTTCGTGGGAACGGTGCGGCTGTGTTTTTTCCTCCACTCGCTTCCCCGCAAAATCTCGGGGAGTCGGGTGCCTTCAATGGCCTTTGTCCTGGCTCGCAGGGTCACCTCCCTTAGCGCCCAGGAAGAGGCGGAGGAGGAAGTGGCAGAACAAGCTGCCACGGCCTTGGCGAGAGGCTTCTTCGGATCTGCTCAGAAACTCAAATGGGACATGGAGGGTTTTAATGGTTTATGTCGAAAATGAGAAAGGTTCTCAGAACCTCTTTAATCAGCACCAAGAAGCCTGGGTTGGCATCGGGACAGGGCGATCTCCCTATTTTGACGCATGCCCATTTCACCCTGGTGTTGACATCGTGGTCTTGGGCGTGTTTGTGTCTAAGGGCCTTGTTGGCGCAAGTTTCGGTGTATCGACACTGCTGTGCGGGCTGCTTTTCTTGAGCAAACCTCATGTGACCAGGGTAAGCGATTGCAAGGACAAAGGGTCTCACTCAGGCTCATGGCCATTCTTGCTTCTTGCTTACTTTCTGAGGGATTCGGCAGTTCGGCCGTGACATTCCTAGCGGTCAAGCGAACAAACAATTGAGGAGCTGTGGGGGAACCCTGTTTGTTTGTTGACCCCCATTTATCTTGTGGTTCTTATTTTTTGTACCTTCTGGCACATGTTGGAGGACCTTGCTAGTCAGAGGAACCCCTTCTAAGGTAGTTCATGTCCCCAGGGGGAGACACCTGAAAACCCTAGCTGGGCTGCCCTCGCTAAAAGTTTAACTTTTAGTGTGTTAAATGGAAACTACCACTAGGACCACGGCTCATATTCCGCCGTGACTCGAAATGGCAATTCGCTGTCTCAAGTCAAGCCTGGAACGTGATTTCCACTGGGAAATGCCAACGAATCTCCACCTTGAATGGTTTCCATGCGCTTGCGCGCTCTCTCCAAGCAGGGTTACCATTTTCGCTGGTTTTTGCCAGTGAAAAGAAGGATTTTGTTCCTCGCAAACTAGCGTGAAATCGGCAAGGTGCACTGGTTTTTCTCACTCAAACACCGACCGCGTTTCTGATTGCAGCAAACCTTCCAAATCAGCCAAGAACTCGCCAGGGCTTCGAGCACCTAGCGTTTGCCGCCAGTTCCACTGGAAAACCTGATGTTTCACAGCAGGGTGGAACTGGCTAGATCCGTCAACTTTAATCTTGGCACACACCTTCGGTGGCAGCCAAGTCTTAAGAGACTGCCAGGTCCTGTCCAAAACCTGCGTGGGAGGCAAACGCAAGCAAGGACCGAGACAGTCAAACTCCAAAGGGAACCGATGAGGAATCAGCACAACCTCAGCCACAAAAGCCAGGAACGGGTCAGCAGTTTGCGTGACCACGTCAAAAAGAGAGTCTAGATATATCATATCGGACAAACCTCAAAGAACGGACCAAGGCTTGAGTGACCACGCAGCCAGTGCGAACAGCCAGCGCAACGAAGAACCAAGATCAGACCCAAAGCCAGACGAGCGTCTTCACACCAGAACATCTGAGCCAAAACTAACAGCGAACGTTGATGCAGCCCCCACGAACGACAACATCCCCCCCCACCCCCCCACCCACCCCCCACCCCCCCAACCCCAACCAATGAGACCGACAAAGCCACAGTCAGAAAAATACTGTTTGACGCACGGCGGAATATAAGCCGTGGTCCAACTACCACTAAACACTAAAAGGCTAAAAAGCAAAGGGGATGGCTAGGAGCTACCAAGCTAATCCGAAGTCAAAATTAGAAGGAACGGGACACCCGGGAGTCAACCCGGTGGCACTCACTGAGTTGACCCTGACAGGCTAATGGCTGAAGTGAGTCAATTCTGTGAGTCGCGAAGGAAAAGAAAAAACTGTTATCAAAGTTTATTATTATTATTATTATTATTATTAGTTTTAGTTTTTTTTGTCCCCCCCGAAAGTGAAGGACCCTGTCCTGAAACAAGATACCCTTCTAAATCAACCGGGGGTTGCTAATCCTGGGCCCGTTCAAAAATAACTCGGGGGGGGGGGCAGAACAGACCAGATTGATTCTTGGTCTTACAAGGGTTTACCAAGATGGCTATAACATTTTGTGGGTGGGGGGGGGATGGACTGCACTGCCAGTATCCAGACTTGTGCTGTATTATTTTTGAATGGAAGCGCTCGGGCAGCGTTTTGCTTACGCATGTTGACAGATGACATCCCAAAGCCCTGCGGGGGACAAAAATAAGGACAGGTTCCCACTGCAGCTTCTCCCACCCCAACTTGACATCTCGAGCATGGACCTACTGCAACTGAGGAATGCCAAGGCGATAGACTACGTTCATCGGGCGGACATGCTGAAGATGATCCGCACAGCAGTGTGCGCCCATTACCAGTGAAACCAGTCAGTTCCTTCGCCCAAAGATGTTTCGGGTGCTCGGGGCTCGGGATCGTGCGAGACAGCAATACACTGTTTTCCGCACTCTTATCCATGACGGAAAGATGTTTTAGATGTTTTAGAGACTCGCGATGTTTTAGAAATGGCCGTTCAACGACTCGGCACCTGTGACAGGCCCAAACTAATGAGCATGGAGGCATCTCGGATCGCTCGCTCGGGCCAGTGGCACGCTGGTGTCGGGTTCAACCATGGCAGCACGAATGTCGCACTGTCAGGTTCGTACAATTCTGCGGAAAAATGCCTCGGTTTGCCTTGGACGCACCCCCGACAACGTGGAGCCATGTCTTCAGCCCTCTTCACCGTCATTTGCTGGTGTTCAGGACATGATTTGAAGACTTCCCTGCAAATGCATTCTTTGCCCGGTCAAGGTACTACAGAGTAGAGGCGATGTGGCACGTTTCAGTGCAACTCCTTGGGATAGGTGCGACTCCAAATGTTTGACCTGTTTCGGGCCAGCATTTCTGCACTCGGATGCTGGGTCTATGGATGGTTTCCCAACAGTTTACTACCTCTAAAGGAAAGAACCCATTTAAGGCCAAATGAACCCCAAACCAACCCGAACCCACCCCCGAGCAAGTCCCAACTGGCACCCAATCGGAGCCAGGCAGCCCCAGGTCCGCGGAAAATCAGGCGTTGGTACGCGCAAACTGTCCATACCTCTGCCTAGTCCCAGTAGCTATGGTGTCACATAATCACCATAGCTCGAGTGTGCCATCTCTGCCTCCAATGCAAAGGCGCGGCGGGGCTCGGTTCTGGCATCCAGTCTGCCGGAGTTGCCGGCTGTGTTACGGACCATTCAGATGCGGGAAGCAAAGAAAGGGAAACAAGGTATCCAGAACAAACGCTGACCCCCCCCCCACTGGCAGCTAGCCTGGCCCCAAAGTAAAGAGATAAGAGTACAGCAACCCCTAGCTCTAAACCCTAAAACCTAAGCCTTCTCCCCATTTCTATTGTCCAAAGGGTCTGCAGGCTTGGGGCCTCGAAAAACCGTTGAACAACTTCTTTTTGAACCGCCTCTTAAAAATTGCCCCCAAAAAATTGGGGCAAGTGGAACCTTCACAAATAAAGCCCCCAGCCCAACCCGGTCGACCCCCACGTCAGGTACTTCAAGCTGCGGGTCCGGGACTTCCCGAGGGATCCCAACCCCAACCTCCGGGAGGCCCGGCAGATGATCGGGAGCCACTTCGCGTGACCGGCGCGTGCTGACCGGCGCGCGGACTGGCGCGCGCCTGGCGCGTAGGCGAAGAAATCCTCGAGTCTCAAGACGGGCGGCCGTTCCCGAAAGGAATGCAAAGCTAGGAACGAGAGGCGACTTGTGACACAGCCCAGAGCAGGGCAGAATGTTTTTTAGCGACTCTCATCGCATTCTGTTGGAACTTTGAACCCACAAACACTCTAGCCATCTCAAGAGGCGACCTTTTGCGGCTGGGAGTGACTCAAACTTAAAGCCCCTCTCAGTGGTTGGTGTTTTTACCCATGTCCACCCTCGCATATGCCCAGCAAGATTGCATAGGCTTGCGATTTTTGGCCGCGACGCCACACGTCAAAAGCCCGACGCTTCTTCGCTGGACAGGCCGTCGTAGCAACACGATCTAAGTTGGTCAGAAGTCATGTTATGTGTGAGTATGTCGCTTCTTAAGGCTAACCCTTCCAGCGGGTTGTGAGAAAATTGGCGACCCCCCGAAAAGGGAATCCTTCACTACCAGGGGGGTCGATCAATTTTCCGCCAAAGGTGGCAAAAAGACCTCCCCGACCCCTTCTTGCTTTCCTGAAGGAAACCACAGAAAAGCCACTCGTTTTGATGCCACATGGCTCCTGGACGCCTCCGAGCTCAGCTCGCAAAGCGCGAGATATCGCTTGCCGATTGGACCGAAATGGATGGTCTCTCCTGGGATTCCGCTTTCCACTTCGAGCTTGTTTCTTTGGGAACTGTTTTGCCCCATACTCCAGGCTGGGACTCCTTCATTCTGCAAGGTTCCTCAGAAGGGTGCCCTGCAGTGTAAGTTGTGCACCCCCCCTTGTTGGAACAAATGCACCCGCAGACCCCCACTTTCCCTGTCCACGCGGATGGATGCGGAGTGGGCCACCCGGCGGAGTGGGATAGAACGGTTTGAGCGCCTTGCCATCGTCTCACCAGAAGCCGGACGGACGGAAGTGAAAAGCGTCTCGCCGTGGGCGGAGTCCTTAGCACAAGACCCCAGGAATCTCCTCGCGTCGGGCTCATGGTGCCGATGTGTTTCACTGGTTGTCATGTTTGAGGGCATTTCCCTACCAACCCTCAGGGTGAAATCATAGACTTCTGAGGCGATGCAAAGTTGAAGTCAGCAGCCGTTGCCATGCCATGGTCAGATCAGGGATGGAGCATATGGAGCCGATGCCTCAAAACCGCACGACTTTGATGAACATGCTTGACCCTTGACATACCGCAACTTTGAAAGGGTGTCAGAGACAAAACACATCCATCATGACGAGTCTGGCAAGTTTAGGGATTGAGCAGAGTGGATAACAACGGCCAAGGTAGTAATGCCGCCAGTTGTGAGATAGCGATGGCGATGCGACGTCAATGCCCACGCCGATGACGATGGCCAGGATGATGATGATGATGATGATGATGATGATGATGATGATGATGATGATGATGATGGACGAGGAGGAGGAGGCGGAGGAGGAGGCGGAGGAGGAAGAAGCGGAGGAGGAGGAAGCGGAGGAGGAGGAGGAGGATGAGGAGGAGGAGGCTGAGGAGGAGGAGGAGGAGGCGGAGGAGGAGGAGGCAGAGGAGGAGGCGGAGGAGAAGGAGGAGGAGGAGGATCAGCATGAGCATTCATCATGACGTTTCGCTCAACAAGAGGAATTCACGTGACTTTTCCGGCCGATAGCAGAATACGTCTTGCCAAATCCTCCTCTCCATTGATCTAAGACAGCCTGAAGTGTCCGGCAAGGGAGAGTGGCAAGCAGCTTAGCCCAAGTCACATGTCCCCATGAAGCAGCATGAATTGACAGCATAAGATTCACCAGTGGCAGAGCTGAAGCCTTGGACACCCCAAAGAGAAGGTTGTGCTGGATATGCCACTACGCAATATGGCTGTGGGTCGAAACCAATGGTACCATTCTGGGGTAGGTGCACCACCCATTCTCGTCTATAGTGGGGATTGGGATGTTCACTGGGAGTACGCGATCTTGACCCATGGCCATATGTAGCAACCGGTTGCAAGAACGAGCCGACGTCAAGTGCCACTACATGTCGGTAGCCTCGTGACAACGCCCAACGCTGCAGGTTACAGCGTGCCGCAGGCCCGAAGTTTCTGTGCGTGCAACTGCGCCTCTCCTGGACCAAGCTTTCGCTTTAGGCCAAGGTCCCCTCTATGGGCATGGGCGCCATGATCCAAAAATAATCAGTCATCGGGTTTCTTTGTTCGGGCGCCAGCAGCAAGCGCGACAATTTGCCTTGAAGAAGAGGCAATACTTGAAGCTTCACCTACACCCTGCCAAATCCCGGAGCTTTTGAGTTTTCTCGTTCGTCATCGCACAAATGCAGGTGGGCCAGCTTTAAGGCCAGGGGGGTTGCACCAGTCGCTCTAGCTAGGGAATTTTATTCTTCATCATGTTGCAAGCGAAGCAGCATACAAGAAAAGTCCGAGTTGCAAGAAAAGCAGGAGCGACACAGCACAAGGCTGCGTCTTTCTGGTTGCACCATATTGGAGAGAGAGACATATGAGCAACTGATCTAATATATGTGCCAAGTCCAAGAAACAATATTTTAGTCCGCCAATGTCCAATGTCCTGAAAAAAACCTCCGAGCTTTGGTCCCTTCATATCTCCCTTGCCATGGCTTTGGCCCTCCGTCGCTTGACGCCTCTTTCGGCGTCCCCCGGCTCCGCCCCTCTGCGCGGAGCGGTGCGCGCGGCCGGCGCTGCGTTGCCGCGGTCGGCGCCGGAGCGCCGAGGTGGGGGTGTGGGGGTTTGGGTCTTGGGGTCTTGGAGGCGTTTGGACCTGTTCTGCGCGCATAAGCCAACATGCAAAGTGAAGGCAGAAATTGCAGCACCAGAGACTCTGGCATGGTAAAGGCAAGTCCTTAGGTGGCAGAAAGCAAACGGTGATTGAAACTGTGCATGCTCACAGAAAGCGCCAGATGCCAAAGTCTTTGCTCTCATCCAGCAAAATCCTTGGTCACTCGCCAGCAGCACGCTGAGCAACAGAGCACCCTGCGCAATTTAATAGCACCCTGCTGCAACCCCTAGTCTTATCCTGGCCCAGCCACCTGAGCATCAGCGCTCTTCAACCCATAACTCCCAGTCACAGCTGCAGCTGCACCCTGCAACCTGCGACAGAAGCCCTACAACTACACTCGCAGGCCCCGCATGACTCACTCCAGCGTTTCCAAGGCATTGCCTTTAAGAGGCTTCCATTGGTAAGCGGACATTTGACACAGCTGGGGTGTTTCGATTTCCAGGCTTGTTCCTGTCATTCCAGAGCTGGGAAGTTTGTATTGACCAGAACGCCCTTCAATTTAATTTGTACAATGCGCGGCTTGTAGGCAAGTGCCAGTTGACTGGATCGACTCCTGGATGGCCTCCGAGAAACACTCCCCTGTGGTTTCCTAGGGACGGAAGGTCATTCCCTACCTATCGCAGCAGCAAGGAAAGTGCACTCTCACGTTTTTCCGGCTTTTGACCCTGCCGAGCCCATGAGCCAATGAAAAGAGCTGCCAATGGCTTGATGTCATCGTGGCGCTGGATGTGTGTCTTCTTTTGGGGGCAATCCCCGTTGTGGTAGGGTATGGGAAAACCAACACGAAAGCAACCCTTTGGTTCGCTCATCATGACGACCCAGTATTCCAAGTGGCTGGTAAACCACCGCCAGCTTTTGGTCAGCCCGAAGCGCACAGGCTCCACCAAGGAAGGACTGTCGAATTTCATGGTGGTGAAAATCAGGCCTGGCGAAACCGAATCAGAACCTTTCTCAGGCGTGGGGGGGACCGGGGGTATCCAAATTTGATTCTCAGGAGGGAGCTAAGCGCGTGGGGGGGGGGGGGGGGGCGGGGCCTTGGCGGCTTTTGCCGGCAGCGTGCTCGCGCGAGGCGTGCGGGCACTGGCCGTCGCCAGCTTTGCGGCGGCGGGGCAAAACGGGGCAAAGCACAGAGATGGGCGCCGGATGAGCGACGGAAATTCCCCAAGAAGGGTTCCCCAGCACCCCTTTGGCCCATGTTAAACTGCTTTGTGGGCCAAGGTAGCCGTTTCTTGGGGCTTGGGGGCATGTTCAAATCGGAGATAAAGGGAACCCTGAGGCATGGCTATGTCCTTTCTTGCTGGCACCCCCTTTTTGGAGATCTTTTCAAGGGAAGGTCAATTTGGAGGTTCGTACATTTTAGGGTGAACCCCAATGGGGCAATGTTCCATCGGTTTTGAACGGGCCCTCGCAAGCTTCGCTTATGCTCAGGCGAATAATTCCCTTTCACCCGGACTCATCTGTAGTTGCGCCATGAAGCAACAAGTTGCACGTTTCTCACACTTTGTATGACAGCTCTGTTCATGTCAAGGTTTGGGTATAAAAATACAAACAGGTGGCTCTTGACAATTCGGTCTCCTTTAGGTTGTTCTGTGAATCTCACACTGGGGGGTTTGCTGAAGAGGGTCATCATTCTGTCAACCCTCGACATGAGGGAATCACATGAGCCTAGAAGGGTCGCCAATGTAAATGCATTCCCGGAAGGAATACCCATGAAAGACTTCCTGACAGCCCATAAAGTCGTTGCTCGCGCATGCGCATCGGATGAATGGTCAAACTCTTGTGGGCCATGGATCCCCTTTCGACCAACCCTCAAAGAGACCGCTTGCCGGACACCAAATCAATGGGGCAGTTTGGTGTCCATTCCAATCGGCAGGCCCGGCAGGCCCGGCCGCGCAGCGCAGGCAGCGCAGGCGGGACGCTCGGGCAAGAGGTTTTGAACCAATGCCATGGTCAAAAGACTTGATTTGACGCTTGTGATGGTCATGTCACTTTTTCTACGAGTTTTAGACAACCATTGTCGGGGTTCCAATGAAGGGCAGTATGGCCATGGCACAAAACGAGCTGTTATCATGGCACATGTGAGTTGTATGCATTTTTGCAACAGCCGCAGCCTGGAAACCGCAATATCTTTCACATCCGTCAAAGGTCAACGTCAGAGTCATTCAGAAAAAGACTGCATGATGAGGCTCTCATACGAAAAGTTGCTTGCACTCTTTGTAGTCCGCTGTGCAGCCTTTTCGATTCTGAACATGTTGAACCCAGAAAACACCGACGTGTAGCGGAATCTCCATTTGTAAATGTTCCTGATAACTTTTTGGGGAAGTAACAAGCCAACAAGCCAAGCGCCCCCACGCATGAAGTGGAGGCGCCGAGCCCAACGCGCTTGGTGACGAGGGGTATGTGGTCAGCAACAAACAAGGGGAGCTTGTATCCTATTCACTGAATGGAGTCCTCCAAGTGGCAATGCGATGGTGCGTATTCGTTTGAATGTTTGCTTGCTCGCTCGCTCTCCTGCTTGCTTTTTTTTGCTTTCTTGCTTTATTGCTTTCTTGCTTGCTTGCTTGCTTGCTTGCCTGCCTGCCTGCCTGCCTGCCTGTCTGTCTGTGCCTGTTTGCTCGCCTGCCTGCCTGCCTGCCTGCCTGTCTGTCTGCCTGTTTGCTCGCCTGCCTGACTGCCTGCCTGCCTGCCTGCCTGCCTGCCTGCCTGCCTGCCTGCCTGCCTGCCTGCCTGCCTGCCTGCCTGCCTGCCTGCCTGCCTGCCTGCCTGCCAGGCCGTGTAGGTTTGTTTGTTTGTCCACGAGTGTGACTTCGACAACTTTGGCTGCTGTTTCCGTGGTTTAAGACACACACACACACACACACGACATTGTCTCAAAGCAGGGGAACCTGCAAAATTTGCTTCTTCAACAACACCGATTCATAGAGGGCACCTTTCTTGTGCCTTGCGAGAAGTTTCACTGGGCGCGGCCTCGAAGCGGGATTCGCAAGGCATCTGATTGGTTTTTGACACCAATCAAAAGGTTGGGTTACGGGAACTTCTACAGGAAAGCAGCTGGTTTAGGGCGTTTTGGGCCATGTCCTGCAGATCTGTCTGTAACCAACCCCTCTGAAACCGAGTTGCCTGTGTTTGCAGTAGGAAACGCCCAGGATCCCGTGTGGCTTGGCCGGATGCACGCTTCTGGGCCGGGGTCTCCAGTCGGTGAATCGAGCTTGAAGCAGCTTGACAACTTGGGAGAGGTCCCACAACGCCAGGGGGGGCTCAATCGGCAAGGATCACCGGGTTCCGTTTTGAGAAAACGAAGCTCTGGTCGAGAGCCTTCCCCTGAGCATCTGGACCCAGAGGCTGGCATTTTGGACTCGCTGGCGAGCGGTTTGGTGAGAGCTCTGAACACGGAGCCGGTGTTTTGTTCTTTTCCTAGGGCTGCTTTTTTTTTACTATTGCTGGTCCCCTGGTCCCCTGGTTGGTTGGTTGTTGGTTGGTTGGTTGCTTGCTTGCTTGGTTGGTTGGTTGGTTGGTTGGTTGGTTGCTTGCTTGCTTGCTTGCTTGCTTGCTTGGTTGGCTGGTTGGTTGGTTGGTTGCTTGCTTGCTTGCTTGCTTGGTTGGCTGGCTGGCTGGTTGCTTGCTTGCTTGCTTGGTTGGTTGGCTGGCTGGCTGGTTGCTTGCTTGCTTGCTTGCTTGCTTGGTTGGTTGGTTGGTTGCTTGCTTGCTTGCTTGCTTGCTTGCTGGCTTGGTTGCTTGCTTGGTTGGCTGGCTGGTTGGTTGCTTGCTTGCTTGCTTGGTTGCTTGCTTGGTTGCTTGGTTGGTTGGTTGTTTGCTTGCTTGCTTGCTTGCTTGGTTGGCTGGCTGGTTAGATGGTCGCTTGCTTGCTTGCTTGGTTGGTTGGTTGGTTGGTTGGTTGGCTGGTTGGTTGGTTGCTTGCCTGCTTGGTTGGTTGGTTGGCTGGTTGGTTGCTTGCTTGCTTGCTTGGTTGGTTGGCTGGCTGGCTGGCTGGCTGGCTTGCTGAAGGGATGAACCTCGGATTCATCCGCTGCAATTTCTCTTCCGTTTTTGGGAGATGCCGCGGATATGCGACCATGTATCCAACGTGAAGAATATTGGTATTGTTTTTGCTTGGCTTATCGCAGTGGGGTATCCGTACGAAGATCTTCCGGTCCATTCCGAGCCGGGTTTCCAAGACTCCTCGTAGAATCTGCGGTTGTGTTCGGAAGCCATGTGCCTCATGGACAAAGCTTTTCAGGAGATTCCCGTCTTTTGCAGGGTACCCTTGTTGGGATTGGTTTCAAAGGGAACCCCCATGTAAACGACTCTTTTGGGGGCTCCTCATTTTGAGACACACCCAAATGTCTTGAATGAATGTTCGGAAGGGATTGAATTCACTTAGTTTGGGGGGTCTTACAGGTTGGTACATGTCAACCACTGGGTTGAAATGGGTGTGTTCAAAGCAACATGGCGGTATCATTTAGATGTTTTTTCATTACCGCCAACAGGGGCTTCCCATTTTAGTTGACATCCCCAATGTGCAGAACATAGGGAATATTCGCAGCAGCCTCACTTGACGGATCCATTTCTTGGGGATATGTTTTCCCAGGCGCTTGCCTGAGACACAGACGCCGCGGCAAGCGGTCAAACCCGGACCTCGGACTTGAGAGCTTTGAGTCCCCGACGCGAATCAAAGGTCTTCTCTTTTTTTTTTTCTCGAGGGAAAATGTAGAGGTGGGTGAAGGTAGCTTGCATGTTTGTTTCATCATTACTTTCGGACAGAAAGGATTTGTGCTCTTCCGGATATGTGTCCATTGACATGACACTTACTATTGCTGCTATTAGTATCATTATTACGACTGTATCTATGACTATTGCTACTACTAAAGCCATTCACGGTTACTATTTCTAACTATTTCGAGTATGGCTGCTGCTACTGTTCGTAGTCACTTTTACTATTACTAGTACTCTTACTGTTGCTATAAAACTTACGATTGCTATTGCTGTTCCCATTACGATCGCCATCGGGATTACTATTGTTGCCAGTACTAATTCTATTACTAGAACTGTTTGTATTCCTATGACTGTAGCCAATGCGATCAGTACTATTATTACTGCAACCATGAGTGCGGTTACGATTGCGATTACTTGATCGATTACGATTACCATCACTCTTATGATTGCTATTACGCCTACTGCTGTTGTGTCCATTTCTGCTAGGACCGCTAAAGCTGTCACTTGTTCTATTACGAGTACGTTTGCCAATGCTAAAGCTATTTTCAGCGTTGTTGTGCTTGTCATGTATGGGTGCCAACTAATAGGGGCTCCCAAAATAGTTGCTTTCCTCATGGTTGCTCTTCACGTCTGAAAACGATACCCAGAAAAAAAAAGAGCACAGACCCATATGTGTATATATATATGGCCACATATGCATATATATATATATATGTATACACATGTACATGTATATAGATATATGTGTGTACATGTCTTGTAACATCCGGTTTCACCCTGGCGTGGGAAGTCCAGGTGCGGAAGTTGCCGGACGGCACCGCCCAAGTCTCCCAAGAGCGGGAGGCGGTCTTGGAAGGTTTCGGGGTCGGGCTTAGCAGGAGTGGGGAATGCTGTGGTTGCGAAATCCTCGAAGGCACCAGCTAAGAAACCATGGTTGAAACCGTAATGATTCTTGGTATTTAAAGGGGACTCATCAGAAACCAGGCGTTCTTAGGTGTTGCGAAATGGATTTCGCCCGTCCTCAATAATAGAACAACAATTGCTAGTAAGAGCAACAGTAGCAATAGTCATAGTCATAGGCAGAACAATAGTGAAAGTACGTGCAGTTTCAATAATAGAAATACATCAGGGTGACAGTACGTGGCACAAATCCATTTTTGTCGGTAAGTGAGGGGCATGACGAAACTAGCACGGGGGAACGAACTGTCATGTTGTCTTCTTTCACCAATGTCTGTATGCATCTTAGCCCTTGTTTAAAATGCTGAGCCAGAAAAACGTGTAAATCCTAGGTTTGGGGTTGAACGTTGAAGTTCCAACAATGATGGATCGTGTTCCAATACTCTCCGATCTTTGTTGGAGGGAACATTGGCTACCATTTTTTCCCTTTTGTTTTTGTGAGAGCCCAACGGAATCTCCTTTTGGAGTAATGAAGTATGGTTGGATGGGACTGAGCCACTTTGGTGTGATTGGACTGATCCACCCCTTCTGTTTCTCGGGGTCGTTTCTGAAATC
>CAUJNA010000492.1:72500-102500 GCA_963377175.1 Effrenium voratum | reverse complement strand
TTAGATGCCATTGCTTTTCTTTGGTTTGGAAGGGAAACCAAAAGAAAA
The DNA here is from genome assembly GCA_963377175.1 of Effrenium voratum. NCBI lineage: Eukaryota > Dinophyceae > Suessiales > Symbiodiniaceae > Effrenium > Effrenium voratum. Next base: position 102,452 of record CAUJNA010000492.1, on the reverse strand, counting down.
CCGTCAAACTGCCATTTGTGGGGGTGCCCTAAAGAAAGGCCACGCCCGAATTGTAAGGTCGCCGATGGGGCACAGCGAGCTCGGACAGAATTGAAGGTCCCTCGAGGCCGTAGCGGGTTCCAATTTTTCGTTGTGAGAACTATGATATTTTGGGCAAAATAAACACGTACGTGAATCTTAGCCTTACATCCAAAGATGCTTAGGTCTACAGGCACTTTCGGGTTGTAGCTAGATTGAAGATTCAGAATGTTGTTTTCGTGTATCTTCAGTCTTCAACCCAAAAAGAGTTTCAACCTGCTTTCAGGCATTTTCAAACGTACCTTGGATAGCAGCGCTCTTCGAACTGCGTCAAAGTGCAGATGTTTTGTTTCACACTCTGAAGCCCTTGAACATTCTTAGTCACTTTCATAGTCCTGCCTTTTGTCACGCATTGCGAGTGTCTCAGCAACTGTATCTCTTCACACATGTACAGCATGGTGTCCATGTCTGATCTACGTCCCTCGGGGTGTTTCCGAGTGAGGGCCCCCCCCACTCCCACCCCACTCCCACTCCCACTCCACTCCCACCCCACCCCCCTCCCCACCACCCCTTGGCAGATTGCTTCTTCCACTCCCACCCCAGCCACCACCCCCCCAGCCACCACCCCTTCACCCCTTGGCAGATTCCTTCAAACGTTCGCCCAGCCTCGGAGTGAGGTGGTTGGGCCTGGCGGATGGAGTATCGATCCTCCTGGTCCTGGCCTGGGGCATCTACTTCAAGAACGTCCACATCCCCTGGACCGTGCGCCAGAACGACGACGCCCACTTGACCCCCGCGGACTTCACGGTGGAGATCAGGGTGCTGCCCTATGACCTGAAGGAGGAGCACCGGAGCTACAAGGCAGGGCGATTGGCGTTGCTATGCTTCCATTGGCTTAAGAATTATTTGTTTATTGTCCCTTTTGGTTTTAACAGGAATTTATCACTACCGGAAATATTTACATTTTTTTCCCAGGGTCTTAACCAAAATGAAGTATGGGTATCGCAACCGGACACTGGTATGCTGAATTCCTGCGCCCTTTCCTGTCGCTCTGAATCCCATCGTTTTTCTTGGGGAATATGGTGCAAGGTAGGCCTTTTGGATATTTGCCACCCGCTATGCGGAGAATCTAGTGGGGCGAGCTATCCATGGGCGATGAGATTGAATTTCGAGGTGTCCATCAACAAGTCGGAGCACTTGTTTTCATAATTGTGATTCCAATATGAACAACACGGTTGATTGGCAATCTTGCAACCAAGATTCGAGGCTTGCGGTTTCTATAGGGGTGGTGCTCTGTCCGCCTTGTGCAGGGAAGGGCAACATGTGTGTCCCTTTAAAGGGAAACCGTAAACCCAAACGAGGCAGTTCAAGCAATAGTTGCTCGAGCATGTACAAATGAAAGGCGGTGGCACCTTGACATGCTCAAACATGTTTAAACAGAGAAACTCTGGCCTAGGACAAGCTGCAGACGCACTTCCTTCAGGTGTTGCAGAGCCTTGGTGCGGACGTGGGTCCCGAGGCCATTGTGGAGGTGTGCCTAGTGAGGGACTACGAGGGCGCCATCAAGACTTTCCTCAGCAAGGGCCAGCTGATCTTGGATCAGCAAGCGGATGTGATTCTCGGCACTGGCGTTGCTTGAACATGCCTCACGCACTGGACCTGTCCAAGTCTTTGTTGCATGTTTTGTTCCAGAAGCACACTCTTCGGTGCCAAACCAAGGGTTTCCCGTGAACGCGTTTACAATTTTGTCTAGCCCAAATGAGGAAATGAGGGCTGAATCATGCTGGGCGCAGTCTTTTTTCTAGGCCTGTAGCCAGCTTTTCAAGGCTTTTGCAACGACTCTGTCACGTAAGGATGCACATGAAGATGTACGAGAACGACCAGAATAAGTTTAACAGGCCAGTGGTGTCGAACCGGCCCAAAAATGATTGGTGTATCTTTGGCTTCTCTGCACGATTCATTATCCATTCGGGGGGGGGGGGAAAAGCGGTTACCATTTCTCGGAGCCTCAAGAGCAACCTCCAAAAGTAGAACTTGCGGCAACTGTTCTACCCGTGAACCCTTGGAGAAACCGCGAGGTACGAGAAGTCAGCTGTGAAGAAGTATGAGAAGATGAAGAAAATCGAGCATTCCATCCAGACACAAGCGGAGAAGAGTGGCTGAGCTGAAGTCAAGCCATTCTGGGTACTCGCTGGGAAACAGCCCAAAACAAATTGAGATGCGTTTGAAACTGCTGATTGGCCCTGATTTTTTCAAGCTACCATCCCCCTCTGCGCATAGCTTTTAATGAGCCAAGATGGATATGATTTGTTTTCCAGACCCTATTTAGCACCCAAGACAACTATCAGATAGCAACCCCTCATTGCAGCGATTTGAACTGTCAAGGCGACGACGAGCGCGGAGTGGTCCGGGCATTCGTGACGTTCCGGAAGGAGAGGTCAATTGGGCGGTAGAATGGCTTGCGGGCGTCGAATGTGTGTCAAATCTACGGTGGGACCCTAGTTTGGAGGTAGGTATCGCCGTTGTGTCCCCGCCAAACGATGACCGGGTTTTTGGATCAAGGAACCGCTTGGGAGGCAGCCATTGCGGTGCTTTGAGGCGAGCTGAATTGCGGCTTGTTCTCAATCCGGACTCGGAAGGCGAGCTACAAGTCGAAGGTGCTGAACCACTACCGCTTCTCCACGTTCACCCTTTTCCGCTGTTGTCACTTGGATGCTGATTTTAAGCAAACGGTGTGGCTGCACTGAGAGGTTCTTACGGTATGAGTAAAGGGTGGGGTAGATCAGGGTGCTCGTGGGCGGTGCTTTTCGGCCGCGCAGGCTCGCGCAAAAGTTTCCTTGTGAGATGTTCATGTGCATTTCGACTGCGCAGGCTCGCACAAAGTGCTTAGACAAGTTTGGTGACTTTCGCTGTGGTGCCAAGCGAATTCCGAAAATGACTGATTGGTGAACCCTCTACGGACGCGAAATCAACCCTTTGCAGACTTTAGGTGTGTCGAATTGCTGTCGCTGTGGTGAGGCACGCTTTTTGAGCGTCTCGCTGTGGCGCGGCACGAATTTTGAACATTGAAAGTAAACCCTCTCCAGACTTTTGGGCGGGCCGGATCGCCGTGACACGGCAAAATTTGAACATCGCCAGTGAACCCTCGAGGAGCTTGGGTGTGTCGGACGGCGCGGTGCAAATTTGGAACATCGAAATTCAACCCTTTGCGGGGGGGCAGCGGTGCACAGTTTGAACATCGCAATTGAACCCTCTACAGACTTTGGCGGGTCAAAGCGCTCTGGTGGCGCAGCACACGTTTTGAACAACGTGTGCAGACGTTGAAGACAGGGCCTGCAAAGATTCTCTTGCAAGAGATCTTGTAGAGGGTGCTCTCTACAGATCTTGGACACAGGGCTTGAACACAAGCAGGGTCCTCTCATCAATGAGATCCTATGCCGAGATTCTGATCTTGCCAAGAGATGCTAGAGATCTTGCGCGTGCAAAGGCTTGTTGAGATGCTATTGTAGAGGTGCTCTTTACAGATCCTGATGAGAGAACTTGTAGAGGATTGTCTTGGAGATCCTGCGCGCAGATTGCCAAGAGGTCCTATCAAAGGATCCTATTCACAGATCCTGCCACGATCCTTCCACAGAGATCTTGTCCAGGACTTTCTATGGAAGGATGAGTGGGCTTTCTTTCAGAGAAATCGTGTGTGGAAATCCCTTGCCACCGGAGATCTTCATCTTTCAGAAGAATCTGCTTGAAGAGCGCGTGCAAGACCCGCAGAGACTTTAAGCTTGCTTGCGCGGAGTCCTCTCATTCTTGTTGCGGCGCTTGTCTGAGAGTCTGAGGCCAAAGGAAGGAGCTGCGCTTTGCGGGGAGCCCGCTCTTGGCGCGGAACGCCTGCGAGCCCAGCGACCTCTACTGGGAGAACTTGGATTTTGCCATGTGGAAGCGGGCGATCCGCATTCGTGCCTTGGTTGGACGAAAACCCCCGCAGGGGTTGTGAAAAAGAACGGGCGCCAGTTTTCTCACGCGCGCTGGGAAAACACGTCTAAGCGAATCTGGCGGGCCAAGGTGCAAGGGCACGAGGCGTCCCAGTGAGCTACCCCTAAAAAGAGTGCTTGCTGGAAGTTTCCGGAAACATGTTTGTGTGTCGTGCTTGTACACAAAGGAAGCTTTACACGTGCCATGTTTGCACTTTCCAGAGGGCTCACACGTGTCAGCGACGTAGTGATTCTTCAACAACATGCACCATTATTACTTTTACCACTATTACTATTTGTTTTTAAGCATCATCATTATGTGCGAACAGTATACTTATATATACACATGTTTTCTTATGCATAACTGTGTGGCAATTTGCTTTGATTCCTGAGTTTTTGTGGTGCTGCTGACCGTCATCTTGCTCATCATTTGCGCGGCGACGCTGGTGTTCTTCCAGTCCCTGTCCAAGTCTACGCTGGCCAGCACGTGCCGGGGCTCAGTAGAGTCATCCATTTCCTCCATTTTGCTTGGATGTTAGGACTTTAACTTTTTGCCAACTGATGGGTTTTCCATTAAACCACTAGAAGTTAAACTTTTAGCAGGGAAGCAGAAAGCAACCGAGAGCCCCCCTCCTTTTCAGGGCGCTGTATATACAACTGCCAAAGGGGAAACCTGGCCCTAAGTTAGGTTGGGGACTTCCATGCCCCATTTAGAGACAAGCCCAATGTTTCCACAATCAAACCGCATCGGATTGCATGAAAGGCTATTGTAGGGCCAGGCTTCTTTTGATTCTTACCATGGGTTTTGGGTCGGCTCCTTCAACGCGTCTTGACAACGGCTCAAGCTTTGAAGCTGATGACTGCTGATATCAGTGAGTATTTTGACCGTGAGGCGGGGAAAGTGATGCAGAGCCGGAAAGCAGGTTGCAAGGGTCGAGTGGGCGGGCCTCCTGGTTGAGAAGGTGTGCGTGCTGTTCTCCCATGCAAATTCCGCCAACAAAAGCAGGCACGAGCGTTCTCAGGCCTTTCTTTGGCAATCACTCTCTCCTGTGCGCATTGCCAAATGCTTTGAGTTTTGTCTTGGCATGGTCCTGGCTATTTGCAGAAAAAGCCGCACCCCAATCACACCCTTCCAATATTGATCCAACTTGGAATGCTCTTTTCCTTGCCCTGACCCCATTTATGCTCGGTTTTTTTCGCTCCAAGGGCCAAGGCTTTCACCTCGCATCGTGGTTGTCCAGGAGCGAGGCCCTGGTCTGGGTGGTGAAGTCCACGCCCAGCACGGGCACCTGCCTGTCCTTCTGCGACTTGGAGTTCTTCAACGACCGGCTGTGCTCCGGCAATGCAGACACCTCCGATGACTGGCCTACTGCCAAGGCGAGTTGGGTGAAGAGGAGGGAGGAGGGAGGTGGGAGGCATGCGCAGAGAGTGCCAATCTGTTCTCGCGCGATTGGCGCCTGTGGGTCCCAGAGATGCTGGAGGGTTGGGTTGCCGGGCAGCTTGAATGGCAACCACAGCCCGACAGTTCTGGAGCTGCAAACTGCTTGCAGGGTGATAGGTTTCAGCTCGTGGCCACGACAAATTGCGCTGGGAAGTTGGGCCTCAGTTTATCGCTTGCTAAGTTGATGTGAATGGGATGCACATATCGACTCTGTAACTGGACGCTCATCAATCCGACCATTCTGGGCTGCCCAGAGCCTGAGCAAAAGCAAGGCAATGACATACTTGGGTTACTTGGAGCACATTGGCCTGCAGACTCATGCACCTCTGTTAAATGCGAGAGTCGAAACACAAGTGCCTGTATGCACATTGGCTGGGAGCACAACGGGAAGTTCTAGGCCCACAGGTGTCAAGGTCCTTTGTGTCACACCCCCTCCCCCCGCCCTGGCCGGCCCCCCATTTGGCACAATCAGCTGTTTGACGCGCAGAGGGTCTTATCGCGCACGAAATGAGCCACAGTCGGTTTTTTGAGCTTCACGTACCAGATGTCCAGTACACTTTCAAGGAAACCAAGTGATTGGAGTTGATTCCTCGCGCCATGGGCTGTTTTTGCCCTTCTTTGGGCTTTTGCAAAAACAAAAGCGCAGGTCTTTTTGCCTATTTCTATTCTCAGCCATAGTTTTTTTGCCCAACCGATGTTTTTTTTTCTAGCAGAAAATACAATACCCTCCCGCCGACTAACATGGAAGTGCACAGACCCTTTAGAAAGTCGACCTTCCTCTTGGATTTGGAGGCTCAAGGTGCACAAACTTGGCCCATGGGGGCTGAAGGTGCACAAATTTCATGTTAGTTGGTGGAGCCATGCGCGTCTAAGAATGAAGAAACGGCCATGCTCGTTGGCGTGCGCAGGTCTTCGACCAGTTCAACGACTACGGGCAGATGAACTCCAGCTGCTCCCAGAAGTGGAGCTCCCCCTGCACCTCGGCCTCCGACTACCAGGCGGCCTGCGGGGCGGCCGTGGCGGGGGCGACGGACTGGCTCGGCTTCCAGTTCGAGACCAAGCAGCAGGCGGCTCGGAAGCGTTGGACCGAGGTGAGGAGCGCTCCAAATGGAGGGGGGAAGCGACTCAGACCACAGAAAAACAGGAGCATCCTGGTGCTTAGAAGAATCGGCGAACCTCACAACACCCTCAACTGACTATGAAGCACTTCATATTTGACTCAAAAGAAACAAGCTTGGCATTGGACAAGGAGTCGAGGAATGCTCCAAATGGGTTTCGGAGTTCCACTTGGAACTTTTAAGGGGTCTTGCTTGAATCCAGAAGTGTCATGAAGTTTTGTTGTTTGTTTCCTCGAATGTGGCCTGGCAGAGGGCTCACAGAAATCTGCTCCGAAAGTGAGGGGCCAAATGCAAGCTGAATTCTTTTGTTGGTCGCTTGTTGGCCACCTGGATCCATCTGGATCCATCTGGATCCATGTGGCGACCCTCCGGACGGATGGACCTTTCGTGCTGGCAGGTGCAGTGCTGGCAGGCGACACTCCCAGACAACACCCCGGTCAGCGAGGCGAAAAGTCGCGTTTAGGGAGAAGTCGCAAGCTCCGGCTGATAGGGATTGGGTTTCTAGTGAAGTAAGTAGCCAATGGGTTTGAATTTGATCTCTGTGGCCCAACGTCGATACATTGATACTCCATGATTGACAGCAGCCTGTTTGTGGTGTCCTGCTTGGTGGATGCCGTCTTTCGGCTTGGAGTCGGTGGCACCCAACTCGGGTGAAGGGAGGTGGGCTGGATAGTTGGTGGCCAGCTCACGGATCAATTCTCATAGAACCGCACGAGAAAATTACGATTTTCTGGCCATTCTTTGGAGTCTCTCCCATCGGTCGGTTTGCTGGTTGGTGGTTGGTTGGTTGATTGACTTGACTTGTTGGCTTCTTGGCTTCTTGGCTTCTTGGCTTCTTGGCTCTTGGCTTCGGTTCTAGGCTTCTTGTTTTTTTTTTTGGCCAACAGACTGTCAGGTGCCCATGACAAGGGCCCCACGCAAGGAAAAGGGGCTCCCCCTTCAGGAAGTAGCCCTGATGCAGATACGACAGTCATGGCATAGCGAGCCAATCCAGAGGGCCCTTGCGCTTACGCGCTTGGGCTTGATTTCAGGGCTTGGGATCCACTGTCGAGCGAAGGCAGTGTCACGTGCGCGGCGTTGTCCTGCACCTCTGTGATTCGTGCTTGAGGTTCGACAATGCGGAGTAGCAAGCTGGGTTTATTGTAGCTAAGCCCCAAGCACAAAGCAGGTGGGGCTTAGAGATTGAGTGGCGCTCTTAGCGGACTATGGTGTCAGACTGTCGAGCAATGTAGATTTGCGCAAGTTGCTAGTTTTCGCGATGCCAAGGCTCGGGAAAAGCTGTTGCCACAGCTGAGCCACGGGTAAAGTTCAATTCCACGGAGCGAGATCGGCTTCGGCTGATTTGACATGGGACCACCCAACTGCCCCAGCCTCGTATTCCCCAAAAGCAGATACGGTTAAACCGCTGGGACGTAATTTTGTCAGTTGCTTAGTTGAAGACCAGGCAAGTGTGTGAAGCAACTCGAGAAAGCCCCTGCACCACTCCCGGCACAGACACATCTTGAGGCATACATGCAAGACTTGTGCAGGTTGCTTGACTGCCGGAGTTTAGAAGCCCCTTTTGCCCTGAAGACCCGCTTACTTGGGGTTAGTATGGATGGTCATGGACCAGTTGCGCAGAGTTTTGACAGCCACTATGAATGAATGGGGATGCTTATTAACCAGGGCCGAAGTAGGTTTGAAGATGGTGCATGTTGGTGTTGCTGGGTTTTGCTCCTATCTTCTTTGGCCCGGCCAGGAGATGTACTACGCGAAATACAACCAAACTCAACATGCAAACATCATCGGTGCAAAAAGAGCCAGCCATTTCTGGGATCAGGGGTTAGGCCAAACAAGTTGCCAGGTCAAGGTAGGTCAGGTAGGTCAGGTAGGTCAAGGTCAGTTCGTAAGTTGCTTTAGGCCAACAAGTTTTTTCAAAATGTCTCCACCATTCTGACTTCAAGATCCACTGCTTCAAGTTCCCTGTACACAAGGGCTTGGGTCTCGTAGTTCATCCTCTCATCTTGCACCCTGGTCAGGGCCCCTCCAAGCGGAAACCAACTGGGTCAACGTTTGGTAGCATCTTGCATCGTTGCAGTTGACTAGAATGACCAGACCAAGAAAAGCACCGTGACTAGAATGACCAACGAAAACAGCTTGACTTGACTAGACTGAACCAAGAAAAGCACATCATTCCTAGGTCTGGAGTTGAACGAAGCCAAGGGAGTGACACGCGTCTGACAGTCTGACGTCGCCGGTCGCCAGGTTCAGATCTTCGGTTGCCCCACCGCGCCCCCGCCGGTGGCGGAGCGGGGCTGCTGGGCGGTGGAAGAGAACTGCGCGCCCTTCTACGCCAACAAGGAGCTTCGTTTCAGCCGCTTGAGACTGGGGGCTTGAAGCCCATACATCCCCCATAAAACCCCTTTTTAAAAACGGCGGAAAAATGGGTTCAGTGGGGGATTCTAGCACATTTGGAGAGGAACGCCGCCCTATGAATAAACTGGGGTTGATGAACATGGGGTCAGCATTACCTTCGTTTCTGCACCAGGTTTGTTTGTTTCAGCCTGTTGGTCGGTCAACTTCTTGCTTCATTGAGGGGTCCTTCGGTGAATCAGTGCAGGATTTTACCCTAGGTCCCCCAGTAGTGCCCCTCTCTCCCCTACTACAATAGACTACAGAAGAAAATCGGGTACCCTTATTCTAACCTCTCTAGTACAGGTCTCAAGCTGTGCCCAATCGACGCAAGTCGCAGGAGCTCACGGCAGCGAGCACAAGCTGGCAATCGCTCAACAACAAGGTGGTGGTTTTTGGGGTGTGGATTTTTGCATGGCCAATGGCACTTTCATTTGCTTAAGATTATTTTTTCTATTTTCCCCTGGTGGTTTTAAAGGGAATGTATCACAACTGAACTTTTTTTTTCTTTAACAAACATATTTTTTTCCAGGGTCTCAACCAAATGGACGTGCGCTTTCGTCTTGGACATGAGTGTTGCTTGAGCTTTCGTCTTGGACAATGAGCGTTGCTTAAGATTTCCAGCCCTTTGGGGTTGGTTTATGAAGACGCTTGAACACCGATCATTTCCGCGGGAAGCTAGAAGTTTTGGTGGGAGAAACATCGTGAACCATGACTGGCAGCCGCAAAATCTTCCCTTTCAATCATTTCTGGCGAAAGGTCACGCAAATAAAACGAATCATAGCCAACTGTTGATGCTCGCTTTGGCCATGTGTCCCGATCTGAGATGCCAATGCTTAGCGTGCAGCGAACTGGCTTCTTGGCAGTGCTTTCTTTGGAGGTCCAAAAGGCGGAGCCTAGCGAACTCAGCGGAAGGAGACGGTTGCCAGGAACTTTGAACCTTTCGCAATGAACTTGCGAAGCCAGGGCACGCTTCCTTCCGTCGGACCGGCCTCCCCGCGAGATTTTTGTGAGGGAGCCCACATTCACTTCCGCATCTTTGGTTTTCAAGGTGAGACTAACTTGTGTAACGGGGGGTGGGTTGAATGAAAGGAGACATAGCCAAGTTGATCTGCCCTTCGAATCGTCTCCTGGATCACACCGCTTACAGGCGGATGTCTTCTTGGTCCAAGTGCCTCCCAGCTTACGCCCAAACTTTGGGCTCCACGGGCCCTCGGAGTATCTGGGACCCTCACCAGATGGCCCTAAACGGGTAGCACGAAAGTCCTGTGGTACTTCAAACTGGGCAAACCATGGGGACCTCTCAAGGGGGTGTTGCAAGCTCACCCAAAATGAAGGCTCCTTTCATAGAAACCCCTTGTGCTCTGGTAGTGATTTCTCAACTAAAAACAGCATGGTCAAGCAGTTCTTGGCCCCCACACAAAGTCAAAGAGCACTTTAGTTGGGCCAAACATCCAGGATGAGCCTTGATTTGGGTCACTCCACCTCCTTTCTTGGGAGGTGTCCGCAGACATGTCCTGCAACGCCACCATCGAGCTGGATGTGGCGAAAGCACGCTGGGAGGGCTTTGCCGAAGGCAGCCGAGATTTCGGGGGGGGGGGGGGGGGGGGGGGGGGAATTGGGTAGATGGCTTTGGCTTCACGACTCAACTGTGCCATGAGATCATTCGCATAAGCGAGGGACCCGAAAACTAGTGAAAACCAGGAAGTCGGGCTTTACTCTTGTAGGTCTTGGAGATCCCCTAAAAGTGTTCACCACAAGTTTAAAGGAGAGGTCCCTTTACTTCCCTGAAAGGGTATCAAGAGGTACATATCAGCAAGGGACCACGCTGGCGGGTACCGGTATAACATGAGCAGAGCACGGATTGCCTGATGGTTTTTGAGCCAAGAAGCGCGGGGTCCATCATGGGTGCGGATGTGGCAATGTGCGTGTGACTTCTTCGACCCTGTTCAACGCGGTGGTTTTGACAGAAATGACTCAAACAGGAGTTGCTCCATTTTGGAAGCCACATTTGCTACCGGAACTGGGGTAGACTTAAGATACATTTTACATTTTACCAGTGACTCAAAGTGAAGCAAGCACTAAAATATACATTCTACAACTGGGCCTAGCTCTACTCCTGGGAACTCGTGAGGCTCGAAGTCGTCGCCTCGAAGCCAAATCGCGAGGCTCGGAGGAGCGGTTTCTGAATCCCATCGTCAACTGCTTCTGCCAGCAGCTCGGACTGATCGGGTCACGCGTCCATGGAAGTCGCTCGCTGGTCTGCGACCAGCCGAGGAGTTGGTGCCCACCGCGGTGTTTGAGTCGTTTTTCTTGTGACAAATGGGTCAAAACCAATGGTCACCCATTTTGGGGCAGGTGCACCACGCATGTTAGTCTATTTTTGTGGGGATTGGGATGCTCACTGGGGGCTAACCGGGCTTTTGACCCATGGCCTTGTGACAGATGGCATCACAGCGGCCACTTCTCGAGCACTGGAAGCTTGAGCCAGTCAATGCCTTCCAGCCTTCCAGCCTTCCAGCCATCCCCGGCGGCAGCGAGTAGAGTCATCGAGGAAGGATCGCTTAGACTGGGTGTGGTGCAGTTTCTCGCCGTGCATGGGTATATGGTGATGCACATGCGGGTAATCTACTAGGCCCCCCAGCTTGGTGCCCTTTTTGCCCTGCTAAAATAGACAACAGAAAAGAGTGTACCCTTATTCTAACCTCTCTACTGGAGGACCTAGTCTATGGTGGACGGTGAGGTTGCCGTGGCACAAATGCCTCTGCATCCTCTGCTCAAGTCTTGCAAAGGTCCCATGTTCGGTGAGATGCATCCCCTTTCGAGCCGGTTTTAGGCCCCTATGGCGGATGGCCCTCAAAAAAAAGGAGCAGCAAATCTGGGAGGCAACAAGTGCTCAGCGTGGGCCCCGCGTTCACCTTCCCGCCCTACGACACCGAGGCCTGGGGCATCCCCCCCCAAAAAAAAAAGAAGAAGAAGAAGAAAAGACATGAAAGAAAAGTGCTCCTTCTGCTCTCGTTGGTTTCCCAAGGAACAAAATTATCACCCAGGAGGCAGGAGGACAAGTGAGAGAAAAAGAAAAGAAGAAAAAACACCCAGGAGGACATGCCAAGCGCTGTCCAGGCTGTCTCGGTCCAGTGGCAAGCTTTCATGGTCACGGGTCACGGGGCAGCGAAGCCAAATGATTAGAACTCGGACAGATTTGTACGCAGATGAGCCTCCCCCCCCCAATGAAACAAAATCCATTCCCATTCTCCATTTGGATTCTGGAAGACGCATCCAAAGCCTTGGACAAAGGGATGTCCATCCCCGAAGGAATCAGTATTCCACGAAGATGTATTACCATGCCCTTGAATATCATGGGAGTGGTCCATCAACTGTCTGGAAGCTATCAACCACCCTTCCTTGTTCTTGTTCAATCCCTCAGAGGGATGGATGATTGTTCGACATTTTCAGCCCTGAAATGATACCATCCGGCTCCAATAGATTGAAGAGGTTCCCTGGCATGTAGTGCCGCCGTTTTTTGTTGTTTGGTTTTCTGGCCTTTTGCCTGGGTTCTCTTCTGCAGGAGAAGAAGGTCTGTGAGGACTGGATCGTGAACAACGCCATGGTCGTCGTGAAATTGCTGGGTGCCACTGGCATGGTGCTGATCATCAATCAGATCCTCCTCTTCATCTACGAGTACTTGGTGTCTTTCGAGAGGCCACGCGCAGACGGGCATATGTGTTGTATGGGTCAAAGGGTGACCCACTAAGAAATGTGCTTTTCCTTTTGGTTCCCCTTTGGAAAGGGTCCCCTCTATCTTGAGGTGAGCTCCAGCTAAGAAACTTGCACTTGCGGGTTCACTCCACTTGGAGAACTTGGGTCCGGAGCTAGTCTCGCTAGCGAGTGAGTCTCCAACGCAGGCACTGTACCGTGACGGAGGTGGCGCTGAGCCAATTTTGGAAGCTCTTCCTGGCTCAGATGGTGAACACCGGGATCCTGGCGCCTGAGACGCGAATGTCCGGAGTCCAGTGGATTTGTTCTGGGCATTGGGCGCGTTGGGGCAACACGTGGCGAGGGAACACCCGAACGAGGTTGGGGGGAGAGAAAACAAGGGATTTAGGATGACTGGGGGCCGCCATAGCGGGCGTCAGGGTTCCCATGGAGGAAAGGATCCGGCACTTGGGTGACTCGTTATCCCCTTCCTGACAGAAGCCCATCAGAGAGCAGCATTGAGGGAGAAAAGAAAGGGGACCAGGGATAGCCAAAGTAGAAGCGGGTGGGAACATATGGTGTTGTGCCAGCGGCATGCACTTGGTGATTTAACATGTTATGTTTGTTATTTCCGTGAACTCATTTTTGCAGCATGGCAATGCCATAAGGAGCTGGCAGCAGTTTGTCATAGAATGCCTCTCTCGGAAGCGCGAAACCCGCGCGTGAGTGGCGTACCAAGAGTTTAGGCGGCTTCAGGGCCCAAGAATACCCCACACTTCAGCCAATGCAAGTTCAAAACCGCAACTCACCGGCCATGTTCCCTCCCCTTTTGTCATAGAGCACCTTAAGGTTTAGGAGACAATGGTTGTTTTGCAGTTTTGGTGGTGCTACAAGCATGTGAAGGGGCAGTTGGCATCCATCCCTCGTGACGTGCCGCCGAGTGAGGCTGTTGGTTTGAACAAACGCTATCCGGTTGTCCCTCAGCGCTGGTTCTTTCTTGAGGGTGTCGCTCCAAAACCAACGCCCAAAATAGGGTGTCTCCGTGGTGCAGAAAGCCGAGAGTTGTTCAACAGTTTGTGAAAGGAATGTATGGTGCACTGTGCCGAACCCCCCCTCCCCCCCACCCCTGGTCATGTCATACAGGACCCTCCCGTCTTCCCGTGGTGCCACGTATAGAGTTGTGCACTTCATTCCTTTTTGACTGTGCCTTCTAGGCTTTTGAGACACGATTGCCCCCCCGGGAAACCGGTGTCCTTTTCTTTTCCCAGATGTTGCCCATGTTCTCTCTTTCTGGGGGGGGTTCCCTTCAACAGCAACCCCCCCAAAAGGGGGTACCGGCTAACGGGGTACCCCTCTTTTTCCATGGCCGGAGGTTGGAGGTTTGGATCGTACCCCTCTTCCCTGGGAGGTTGGGGATGACCCCCGCCCTTTCGGCTCGAGGTGCTGCTGGTGAACGCGTCCTTGAACCTGCCCACGGCTCTGGCCTTCCTCAGGGCGGGGGGGGGGGGCAATTCTCGGGTGTGTGCTGGGCCCCAAATGGGTGTGGTGGTCACAGAGAGAACCGCAAAGTGGGTTGCCGTGGTAAGGTTTTTGCAAAAAAAATCACGAAAACCGGCCAAATCCAATCCCTGGTGGTTTTTCTTTCATTTTTACTCCGGAAGCCTTGGAAAAGCCTTAGACAAAACCGCGGCTCTCTCTGAAGCGCGGGCAGAAAGAACCACTCCGAAGCCCTCGGAACCTCCAATCCAACCGCTCCAACCAGGAACCCAATCCAACTGCATGGACCTCCCCAGAAACCCATGGCATCTTGCCTCTTGAGCCGCACTCCGGAGAAGACCCGCGGGGCAACCCCGGCGGAGAACATGAGACCATGGTTGGCCTGTTGGAATCTCTTGCGAAGGGTCGATGTAGCCGGTAGGGACGCATTCCCACTCTTGATTCTCAAACATGGGACCCTGGCTTCCTTCAACGTGGGGGGGTGTTCCTCTCGCCTTTCCGAACTGAAGCGGCAAAAAGATTGCCCGACCACTGGCCAAATGGTAATTTTACCGCTATGAAAGTAAGTCCCTAAGTGGGGAAAAGGGACACCGCCCCAGTTTCCGACTTTGATACCCCCTAGAAACTCTTACAATAAATTCCCCGAGACCCTTTTTTTAAGAACGCCAGGTGATGAATATCGGCAGCGGCCAGTTCGACGAGCTCTCGGTGTCCTGGTACGTGTCCGTGGGCACAGGCATTTGCATCACCATTTTCGTGCAGGCGGAGAGTTCGGTTTTTGGCGCGCGCGGAAAAAGCCGCGGGGGTCTGTCACTTACGTGGCGGGGCCTGGCGCATGTCGCCTGGGAAAGCGCCTGTTGAAAGGCGAAGGGCAAAGGAGGGTTGGAAATATGTGAGAAGTTGAACGCGTTTGAAGTCCCGAAGAAAGAGAGAGAGAGAGGGGGGCAAAACGGGGACACCGAACTGGAAGTTCAGTTGCACCTCGCAATGACACCCTTCTTGCCTCAGAGCCGATCATTTTTGCTTGCAGAATTTTAGACATCAGCCAAGCAATTTGAGATGGCTTGTTGGAGCCACCGCACCCCAACAAGCCCACGGGAGGCTTCACAAAAAAGGGGGCCCGCATTTGTTAGGTGACCCGGCTCCTTTCAAGTGTAGTAAGTGTGTGTGTGTGCTTTTGCGGGTACCCTGTCCAGGTCTTTTCTTTGGAACTGCATGAGATGTGCACTTCACACGTTGACCATGCGGATGAACCGATTCCCGCAGACCTTTTTATGCTTTGAAGGAGAAAAGTCGCCCCGGAGGTTTGCAGGTTATGAGCCCAAGCCGCTCGCGCACATGGAGGTGATGAGGCGGCGACGGTCCGGCCAGGTAAGCCCTGGCGGGGAAGTCGAGGAGAGCCGGGCACTGGCCGGGGGCGAGCTGGTGGCGGACGAGGGAGAAGATCCTGAGATGGGTGAGCCGATGGAGGGTGATGACGCCCTGGAGGTTCACTCGGCAGATGGCCGTGCATCCACCAGGGAGGCATCAACGGCAAGATCGGCGAGGAGCTCATCGAGGACGAGGGAGACGTCACCGAGGGCCCTCAGGCCGGGCATGGATGATGAGCCTTTGGTGGAGAGGGAACCGAGCTCTACGGCCTCTAGGCAAAGGAGCGCTTCAGCGCAGAGCTCTATGGCATCTGCGAAGCCAGGGAGTACCACGAGGTCGAGCCCTTCGGCATCTAGGAGAGCGGGCTCTATGGAGAGGGCCGGTGATGGCCCGAAGGCAGGAGCGGAGGTGAATCCCTTTTGGTCCAAGAGGGTGCAGGAGGAGGTGAGGCTTCGTGAAGCGAGGCCGGAAGGACTGCCACCGGTCCCGGAGTCAGGTGATGAGGAGGAGCCGGTCAGGACACCTTTGAAGGCTGCGGAGGGAGAAGCAGCCGCGAAGAGGAATCGGGCCAGGGCCTTCATGTCGCCGGAGGAGCGGTTGGCGGATGAGAAAAGGGAGTTGGCCTTGCAGGCGGTCAAGAGGGATCTGAGACGGATCGGAGGAGAGGGTCCGCCGGAGGAGGGCGGGCGGAACAAGGGGCCTTCAGGTGGAGGCGGAGAGGATTGGGATGGCGCCGGAAGCGCAGGAGACAAGGGAAGGCCAGCCACACCTGATGACCGTCTGGAGGGGGAACTCAGCAGGGTGATGATCGAGGAGTACGGTGCGGTCAATATGAACCTGGCTGAGGCGTTGCGGCAACGGAATGAGCTGCGACATAAGGTGGAGCGACTGGAGCTGGAGAAGATTGTGGTGGAAGCGGAGGCCGAGCAGAACCGGAGGATGGCGGAGCTGTGGGAATCACGGGCGCGGCAGGCTGAGAAGCACGTGGAGCTCTTGACGGACCAGATCACGGTGCTGGAACAACGGCCTCAGCAATTTCACACGCCGCAGCAAGAGGAGGAGCCGCAGCCACCGAGGCCGGAAACCCCCCCACCACCGCCTCCGGGAATTCGATCCAAGAGGCAAAAGCTGGAGATGACGCCGGGTGGCACCAGGGTGCCGCAGGATCCACCCCCTTATGATCATGAATGGCCAAACCCAGAAAACGGTTGGGTCATGGACGGGGTGAGTTACAAGCCGGCATGGGGGCGCTCGAGGTCTACGTCAAGGGAGGAGAAGCCGGCGGCAAGCAGACCGAGGTGGACAAGGTCGAGGTCGACTTCCAAGGACGGTGGTGAGGCACGGAAACCCGAGGAAGGGAAGCCAGCAATTCCAGTGGCGCCCCTGCTACAGCAGAAGCCAAAGAGTCGGCCGGAGGTCAAGGAGATGCCCAACGAGACTGGACGGGCTACGGATCTGCCGGAGCTGGTGGGCGACGGAAGCCCGCTGACATTTGGGGACTGGATGGCCACGATCGACCACTACATGAAGGACATTTCGACCTACAGCGCGATGTGGTGGGAGGAGGTGTGCGCTAGTGCGAAGGAGGCCTACGCGGAGTGGTTGGTGGCGAGCCCGTTGCAGAGACTGCGCATCAAGCCGGAGCTGCCGCTGGTCTGCATGGATTTGCCTCGCACTGAGCAGAGAGGGGTGGCCATGGTCCTCAAGGCGCTCCCGGAGAGCGTAAAGAAGGAGCTGGTGGCCAACAGGCAGTTGAGCATGGTGAACATCATCTATCGCCTGTACATCTTGTACCAGCCAGGAGGAGCCTCGGAAAGGCAGCAGATCCTGAACGCGCTGCTGGACACCAAGGGCGGGAACGCTTCGGAGGTAGCTAAGCAGCTGAGGTCGTGGAGGCACTGGAGGAAACGGGCGCTGGAGCTGGGAGTGGCGCTGCCGGATGCCACGTTGTTGGTGTCGGCCCTGGACAAGTTCGCTGCGGCTCTGTCGAAGCTGGATCAGCAGAGCAGCTACCGAATGTCCACGGTGAGAGCGGAGCTGAACCTGGACACGAGGCCGACTCAGGAAGCGGTGGAGAGCTTCGCGGAGTACCTCCAAGCGGAGTCCGAGACGGCGGAGTTGGCCAAGGGCGGCAAGGAGACCGCTCCCAAGGTGAAGGCGATGGGTGGTGCAGGAAAGGAGGAGGCTGGACCCTGGAAGCCATCGAGTGGTGGTGGGACTCCCGGGAAGCCGAGGGTGGTGGATTTGTCGAGGGCGTGCAAATGGTACGCGACCGACGCGGGTTGCAGGTTTGGCAAGAACTGCAAGTTTGCCCATGTGTGGGACAGCCTGGATCGGCAAAAGGAGCGGTGCTGGAACTGTGGGAGTTTGGAGCATCGCAAAGCGGAGTGCCCGCGGCCTGGGCCCCAAGGTGGCCCGGGAGGAGGTCAAGCTGCGGCTGGAGGGGGCGAAGGAGCCAAGAGGAGAGCCGGAACACCGCCGGGAAATAAGGGGGCGGTGAGGAAGGCTGCTGGAGGAAAGAGCCATGCGGCGGAACCGGTGGTGGAAGAAGAAATGGAGGAGGTCGCTGTGGAGGAGACCGGTGGGAAGGACAAGCTGATGGCAGAGGCGACGCAGCTGTTGAAGAGCCTCAGGATGAAGAAGCTCAAGGCGGCGAAGCTGTCAAAGATCGGGGAGTGCCAAAGTTGGGGCCTTCTTGATGGAGGGGCCACGCATGCGCTCAGGCAAGCGCGGAAGGGGGAGACAGGGGAGGACCGCATGGTGGAGCTTGCGGACGGCCGGGAGGTGGCAATGCAGATGACGGAGGGTCACACTTTGATCTGCAAGGAAGCCACGCAGGTCATTGTGCCGCTTGGAGCGTTGTACCTGCTGGGCTACAGGATCCGCTGGGAGGAGGGTATCTGGAGGCCCGTTGCCGGTGAGGATGAGGCAGTTTTGCCCGGAAGTCCCGACGGAGGTGGCTCTGAGGTTGGTGGAGGAACTGGAGGAGTTCAACAAGGGGTTGCTCAGGAGGGCGGCGACAGCGGCGACCAAGAGCATGAGGAAGCCGGACGTCAAGAAGGGCCTGTGCGGCAGGGTGGCGGAGGCGTGGAAGAAAGGAGAGATGGAGAAGGTGAAGGGGGAGTTCGAGCAGCTCTTCCCGGAGGTGCCGGTGGCGCTGCTGGAGAGGGCCCTGGGCACAGGAGAAGGAAGGGGAATCGCCTGGAACCGGGCGGCGAGGAGGAGGCATGCCAAGGCGACAGGGTTGATCCTGCATCTCTTCGCCGGAAAGAGTGCGAAGAAGTTCAACTACGGGCAGTGGGACAGGGAGATCATTGCGGTGGACATCCTGTCGGGCCAGGATTTGCTTGAGGAGGACACCTTCGGGTACCTGGCTGGTTTGGCGGCGGAGGGAAGGACGGAGGGGGTCATGGGTGGACCGCCGTGTCGGACGTATTCCTACTGCCGGCACTTTGAGCCTGGCCCTTATCCGGTCCGAGGAAGAGGAGAAGAGCGGTTTGGCTATGAGGAGCTGAGCGAGGTGGAAGCAAAGAAAGTGGAGGGCGACAGCGTCTTGATGCTGCGCATGTGGATCCTGGCGGTGCTGGCGAATGGTGGCCGGGAGCTGGTGGGTCGGAAGGCATGGATGGTCAAGGAGCACCCGGAGGACCCGAGGAGCTTTGTCAGTGAAGAGGAGTGGGAGAGGGCCAAGGCCCGGGGGGGCGAACCGCCTTCGATCTGGGATTGGCCGGAGGTCGCGGCGATGGAGGAGGTGCTGGGACTCATCAGGGTGAAGTTCGACCAGGGTGCGATGGGCCACATAAAGAGGAAGCCGACGATGCTGTTGACCAGTATCAAGGACCTACGGCAGCTGGACGGCATGAGAGGACCTGGAGTTGGAGGAGCGGGGAACCGCGAATCCAGCAGTGGGCAGAATGGGCGCCGGGGTTGGTGGCGGCGTTGGACGAGGCGATCAAAAGGGAGGTGGTGGCAGCGGCAAGAATGGCAAAGGCATCGGCAGAGGAGATGTGGAAGAGCCACGTCGAGAATGGCCATACCCCGTTTCGCCGAGACTGCAGGGCCTGCATCCAGGGGGGACTCAGAGGAAGGAGCCATCGGAAGAGGAGTCACCCGGCCTTGGCCACTTTGGCCATCGACGTGACGGGCCCGTTCAAGACGTCTAAGGAGGGGCATCGCTATCTGTTGGTGGGGTCGTACGTCACGGCGGTGGGGGAGAACATGGCCAAGGAAGATGAGGTGGAGAAGGAAGCCAGGGAAGAAGGGGAAGACCTGAGTGAGGACCCATTTGAGGAGATGTTTGATGAGGAAGGAGCCTTGAGGATAGAAGGTGAGGATAGAGAGGTGAGGGTAGAAGGTGAGGAGAGAGGAGCCGTGAGGGTAGAAGGTGAGGAGAGAGGAGCCGTGAGGGTAGAAGGTGAGGAGAGAGGAGCCGTGAGGGTAGAAGGTGAGGAGGACGAGAGAAGAGAAGAAGAGCATCCAGCTCCGGGGGGGCTGGAAGGTATGGTCACAAGGACCATCATGTTGGTGGAGCCGCTGAAGACCAGGAGAGCAGCGGAGGTGATTGCGGCTACGCAGTCGATGGTTGCCAAGCTTCGGTGGTGGGGTTTCGAGGTGACGAGACTCCATTCTGATCGAGGACGGGAGCTGGTGTCGACAGCGTTGAGGAGGTGGGCGGTGAGTCATGGGCTGTACAAGACGTTGTCAAGCCCAGATGAGCCGCAAGCCAATGGCCGGGCGGAGGCAGCGGTTGGCTGGGTGAAGCGGAAAGCACGGGCGCTGCTGCTGGCGGCGGGGGCCAACGCCAATTTGTGGCATGGGGCAGCGTTGCAAGCGGTGGAGATCAGGAACCGGAAGATCATGCGAGAGATGGGTTCTCCACAGCTGCAGCTGCCGGTCTTCGGTCAAAAGGTGGTGGTGAAGAAGAGGAGATGGAAGAGAGAGGTTTGGGAGGCGATCACGCAGAACGCCACCTATGTGGGGCCGTGCCCGGACATGACCTTCGGTTTGAGGGTGATGGATCAAGGGGGGAGCATCTACACGGTGTCGCAGGTTGTGCCGGAGCCGAGGGACCAGAAGGTGGACATCCCGGTGGTGGGTGAGCTGTGGACCAGGAGAAGGAGGCTGCGAGGAAAGCAGAGAGATGAGGAGGCTGGAGGAGCTGAGGAGGAGCCGAGAATCGGTAAGGTCGAAGCAAGGTAAGGTCGAAGGAAGTGAGGAGCAGGTGGAGGTGTCCTTGGACCCGGAGTGGGTAGGGGTCGGGAAGGACTGGATCGAGGCGATGGCAAAAAGACAGGTGGTGGTCGAGAGAGAAGGATCGGTGCCTGGAGTTGGTCATGGATGACTTGGAGATGGGGGG
The DNA here is from genome assembly GCA_963377175.1 of Effrenium voratum. Lineage (NCBI taxonomy): Eukaryota > Dinophyceae > Suessiales > Symbiodiniaceae > Effrenium > Effrenium voratum. Next base: position 81,596 of record CAUJNA010000492.1, on the reverse strand, counting down.
CACCGGAGAGGAGTGGGCTGAGGTGCTGGGAAGGTTAGACATCCAGCAGAGCTGCACGGAAGAGGAGATGGTGGAGGTCACCCGCGAGGAGCGCCCAAAGGCAGGACTGAGGACGATGGATGTGGTGGCGGAAGAGGAGATGTTCCTCCAGACGAAGATTATCGGGCTGGAGCAGGTGAGGAGAGAGATGGAGCTGTGGGTGCCGACGATGAAGAAGGAGGTCGGTGCGTTGCTGGAGAAGACAGCCATACGAGAGGTGAGAGAAGAAGAGGTGGATAGATGGGAGAGAGAAGGTGAGGCGGTGCAAAGAGCGCCGGGAAAGGCGGTGTTCACCCGCAAGTCAGGTGATGGGAGGCGGAAGTGCCGCGCGGTCGTCTGCGGCAACCAAATCCAGGAAGAGGTAGAAGGAGGGGCTGACGTGTACGCATCCGGCGTGGAGGCTGGCACGGTTCGTGCGCTGCTCCGAAAGGCGGCGGCTATGAGATGGTCGGTGGGCAGCTTAGACATTAGAACGGCGTTCTTGAACGCCCCGAGGAGGTCGTCCCATCGGGTGGTAGTGAGACCGCCGAGGATCCTCATCGATGCGAAGGTGGTGGAGCCGGGCGTCATGTGGGAGGTCACGAAGGCGCTCTACGGGCTGAGGGCTTCACCAGCCGATTGGGGGGCGCACCGGGATGATACCCTCAGGAGGTGGAAAGTGGACATCGGTGGGGGACAGGTGCTGGTATTGCAGCAGGCCTTTGCCGATGAGAATCTGTGGAAGATCAGATTGGGAAAGACCACGGTGGGGTTCATCTGCTGCTACGTGGACGACATGATGATCATCGGGGAGCAGAGCATCGTGGAGGTGATGGCGGGTCACATCAAAAAGGAGTGGGACGCCACGGACCTGGAGTGGGCCAATACCGAAAAGGCGTTGAAGTTCTGCGGGGTGGAGGTGATGGTGAAACCAGGAGGAGGTGGAGAAATCCTCGTGGGACAGGAGGATTACATCAAGGATGTGATCAACCGGTACGGGAGTGAGGTGAAGGAGAAGCTCATCCCGGTACCGAAGGAGATCGAGAAGGACGGGGAGGACGAGGAGCAGGACACGGAGATGGTCCGGAGAGCACAGACGCTGTCGGGAGAGTTGCTATGGGCGACCCGGACGAGACCAGACATCAGCTATGGCGTGAATCGCATCAGCCAGCTGATTGCGCGGCAGGCGAGGCGGGCCTATGACATGGGAATCTACCTGCTGGGCTTCCTCAAGAAGACGATGGAGTGGAAGTTGGAGTTCGGTGCCGCGGCGGAGGGCCACGGGGAGAATGGGGAGTACGTGTATGAGAGGGGCATGAACACGGTGGAGGTCTATGCGGACGCAGGTTTCGGGCCGGATGGAGGCCGCTCGCAGCAGGGGGTCATCGTATGTTATGGTGGCTGCCCAATCCATTGGACGAGCACGAGGCAGCCGTTTGTGGCAAGATCGACCGCGGAGGCTGAGTTGTTGGCAGCCATGGAGGGGGTGCTGCAAGGGGAAGCCTGGGCGGAGATCATCGCTGACCTGGAGGACAGGAAGGTCGCATCGGTGTGGGACAGGGCGGGCATCGATGTGGAAGGGCGGGACCAGCTGAAGTCGTTGAAGCTGGTGATGATGCAGGACAATGCGGCAGCGGTCACGCTACTGCAGGGCCCAGGTGGGTCATGGAGGACGAGGCCACTGAAGATCCGGGCCAGGTCGGCCAGGGAGAGATTTGAGAATGGCTTCTGGGCGCTGCAGCACTTGCCGGGCGAGATGATGTTGGCGGACATCGGCACCAAGGCCTTGGGAAGCTCTCGCTTGAGAGCACTGGCCGAGATGATGGGTATGAAGATGGGCGAGAACGACGCGATCCCGGAGAAGGATGAGGACCTTGTGAAGGTCGGGGAGGGGAACGCGGCCAAGGTGAGGGCGGTGCACAGTATCGAGCATGAGCGAGGCCTGAAGGTCTTGACGGGCATCACGTGCATTATGCTGGCTGATGCAGCGGACATGGAGGATGAGGAGGCTTCCCGGGAGGAGCTTCTGTTTTGGACGGCGCTTCTGGTGGCGGTGGTGGCCGCGTGGGAGGCGCTGAAGTGGAGTGCGAGAAGGGCAGTAGGTGCGGTGCGGAACCTGCAGAAGGGGGAGGATTGCGGGAGTATGTCAACTACCGGAGGTGGGGTGAAGGTGAAGGCTATGCAGGGTGGTAAGGAGAGGGCAAGGCAGAGGTTGCTTGAGAAAAGGGCAGACAGAGAGAGCTCCGAAGAAGGGCAGGAACGGAGCACAGAAGGAGGAGGAAGGCTGGGCAGCAGTAGTTATGCAGGGTGGAAAGTTGGAGGTGGAGATGTGAGGCAGCCCGGGTGCCGGAGAAGAGTTCTGCGGCGGAGTGGAAGGTTTCCTTGGATGAGGATGAGACAGTGGTCTGGGAGGATGTGAAGAAGATCTTCCCGGGGATCGTGAAGGAGCCGGTGGGGACGGAAGACCGCTGGTTGGAGAAGGGCGGCTACTACATCAAGATGCACTGCAGAAGGAGGGTCACGGAGTTTGACCCACGGAGGGGCCACATGCCGAGGGAGAAGATTGGGCCGGAAAGGATCACGGTGATGAGGACGTCGGGGCCTGTCTTCGTGCTGGGCGGCGACTACACGGTGGGGTCGCGGTCTGGCCTGAGGGAGTTCGTGGGTTTCACGATCTTCAAGAAGCTGGAGGTGGGGTCTTGAGCTGGCGCCAAGGAGCGCAAGGTGGCTGAGAGCGATAAGATGCTCGACGCCATACATTTTGGCTGTTGGCACAAAGTGCCAAGGGGGGGTGCATGAGATGTGCACTTCACACGTTGACCATGCGGATGAACCGATTCCCGCAGACCTTTTTATGCTTTGAAGGAGAAAAGTCGCCCCGGAGGTTTGCAGGAACCAAACAGGAGAACCACAATTTTTGGGGTACCCACATAAACCCGCTCTACTGGCGGTGCCCGCTCTTCCACGTTTCTACGACATAAGCATAGTTGTTCTGTATAATATTTAGATGTTTACCTTGCTGGTACTCAGTAGGGCATGAGGGCATGAACACAGGGCTCGCCTTTTTCGGAAACCACCAGTTGGATGCTCTTTTTCGGGGGTCATTCCATTTCTCATTCCCTGCCTATCGCACCAGCAAGTTAACGCCTTCCATACCCCTGCCCCTGTGGTCTCCTCATTTGGGTATGGGTCAAAATTAAACCACAAGGAATTGGACCGCAGGTATTTCGTCCTTGGCTCCATTTACCAGGTTTCTAGTTTGGGGTTACCCTATTTTTGACCACCACAGCCATTTGTTTCCCCAGTTCAACTCGAGAAACCCAAAGAGGTCACCACTCAACCAGGCCCCCCAGCCCCCCAGCCCCCGCAGCCCCCCAGTCTCCCCATTTGAAGTTTTTCCGCAGGTCTTCAGCACGACGGTGCCTCCCCTGGTCATGGCCTTCATCGTGAAGCCCTGCTTGGCGTGCTGCTTCAAGCGAGGCGAACATGTGGAGGCAGGGTGGTTTTGGCCGTGGAAATGATGCGCCGCGAACGCGGGCAACAAAAAGGATTTCGGGTTTGAACAACATGTGCATAGCTTTTTCGGAGTTGTTTGTTTGTTTTTAACTGACTTGAAAAAGGGATTTTTGCACTGTTTCATTTTATATCTTGCCCTGGGTTTGGAGTGGCAAGGCTTTTCTGGCTTTCCTGACTTCTTGGCTTTTCTTGCTTCCAAGCGTTTTGCTCTAGCCTCACGCATTTCTGTCTTCTGGTCGTTTCTGGCTTGTCCGGCTCGTTGGGCTTGCGCCTCAAAAGGCTGCTGCTCATTTGACCGACGTGGTGTGTGTGTGTGTGTGTGTGTGTGTGTGTGTGTGTGTGTGTGTGTGTGTGTGTGTGTGTGTGTGTGTGTGTGTGTGTGTGTGTGTGTGTGTGTGTGTGTGTGCGTGTGTGTGTGCGTGTGTGTGTGTGTGTGTGTGTGTGTGTGGGTGGGTGGGGGTGTGTGTGTGTGTGTGTGTGTGTGTGTGTGTGTGTGTGTGTGTGTGTGTGTGTGTGTTGTTGCGCCTGAGCGGTTCTGCTTATCAGTTGGCAGAAGCCTCAAGGCCTAGAAGCCCAAAGCCCTAAAACCCTAAACCGCAAAACACACGAAACCCACAGGATCCTAAACTTAAGCCCAACATATCCCGAAGTCTAAACCCTGAAAACCTTAAACCTAAACCCAAGCCCTAAGGCCTAGCCCTAAAAGCCTCCAATTCCTAACACTACATCCCAGAACCCTAAACTCAACTCATACAAGTATCATGTTGCAGACCTTTGCCAGGCAGGTACGCGGCCCTACGCCCATGAAGGAATCAGACGCAAGGGACATGAAGAAAAGATTGCCATGGCAAAGAACTCGGGCTGCAAACAAACCACTTCCCTAAGAGCTGCAATCAACAAAGCTGCCACACCAGGAGACATAATACGACGCCGCGAGCTGGAATGCCTTGCCAGACCCGCAAGAATGCTAACACGTGGGGGGGGGGGGGGCCGAAATCGGGACAGCCATGAGGCTGTAGAGACAAATGGCGACCAGCAAAGTCGGGGGATATTGAGCATCCAGCGTCTTTCAGTGCAGAGTGCTCAAAATCAATCTGCAAGATCCTTCTGCCAGGTGGTGGCTTCGCTTGCTGTGTCCCAAGGAAAAGCGGATTAGGATTGGGGATGCCTCGATTTCGAACCCGGTTGACACCAAACAATTTCCCAAGCGACAACAGCTGGCAAGGACTTCTGGAATTTATAGTTTCGACATTTACCGGTTTTGTGGCAGTGAGGCGCCAAATGCAAAGGCTCGTTTTCGTCTTTGAGCTTTGGGAGGTGCTCTTAATTTGGACACAGGCACACAGCCTCTTTCTTTCCGTGTTGTTAAAGGCCTGCTCTGAGGCATGTCAAATGTGATGCCCACGGTCATTTCGCCAGTCCACGGTACTGTAGGGGGCACACACTCCTTGTTGTCCTTGGTTCCCATTTCGGTTTTTTAGCCGCAGGTTGCTTTTAGGCTTTTCTTCTGGTTTCCCCTCAGCCATTTCCTCCCCACTTTCTTTTTAATCGCGTCAGGCGCGGCTGCAGAAGATCTACACGCTGCCGCCCTGGAACTTGTCCCTGCGGATGGCCCAGACTTTGACGGTGGTCTTTGTGATCTGCGGCTCGGGTTGAGTTTGGGTTCAGCTCGAGGGCAACTAGGTCCCCCAGTAGTGCCCTTTTCCCCTTTTTTGGGGGAGGGTTCCCCTACTAAAATAGACAGCAGAAAAAAGGGTACCCTTATTCTAACCTCTTTGCTGGAGGACCTAGGCAAAGGAGAAAACGGCCATGTGCCAACTTAACGGATCGCAAAGGAGCGAAATGGAGCTGCCCAAGCACCAGGCAGGGTTGGTGAGAAGCCAAGTCTTAAGACCCCCAGCAGAGGTTCAATAAGCAAGCCGCCGCCGCCAAAAAAAGAGTCTGGGCACTGGGCAACTAAAATATTTTGCGACGTCCGGGAGTCGGGCGTGCAAGGTGCAGGTTCCTTTCTTGCGGTCGCTGATGTTGCTTTGTGAAATATGAACCCTTTGGTGGACATCAAAATTCGGTGGGGATCCATGTCCACCAACCACTTTGGAGGGGGGTCCCAATGAAAATTCACAAGCATATGAATTTGCCCAGAATACACCTTCCTTGAGCAAGAGAACAGCTGTCACACAGCTGAAGGATCCAGAATTGCATAGCTTCGTTGCCTTTTTTTGCCCCCAGTTTCCCCCCGCTTTTCTGCGGGACGCATCAAACTTCATACCCTTTGTTGCATCTTGCTTGGATGTTAGGACTTCAGCTTTTTGCCAACTACTGGGGTTTCCATTAAACCACTAAAAGTTAAACTTCTAGCAGGGGAGCAAACAGCAACCGAGTACCCTTCCAACGGTTTTGAGGCATGTACTCGGGCGGCATGCCGGCGCTGTACAGCGTGGGCTTTTTGTATAGCATCGTGGCCTTCTGGCTGGACAAGTGGTGCCTGCTCCATGGCTCCAGCAAGCCGCCGGCCTACAACGAGGCAGTCGCTTCAAATTTGGGGTGCGTTGGGGTCAAAAGGTGAGTTGCAGGAAGGCCAGCCTTGGACTGGACTTCGGAAACACAAAGGGCAGATGGGGTGGGAGTAGAGCTGTGTGTGTGACTAGACTGTGTCCATAAGTAGTTTCGATTCAAAGAAGTCAACTGTTGCACGCAGCAGACATCCATGTTTCCTCAACTTGCCCGCATCTTCCAAGGGACCGACAAGAGCTAGTCAGTCTGCTTGAAGTGGCTTGAAGTGGCTTCATCTTCCACGGATTCCAGTCACTTGAAGTCCTCCAGTGAAACCTATCTACGCTAGGTCCCAGTAGTGCCCTTTTGCCCTTTTTTTGGGGAGGGTTCCCCTACTAAAATAGACTACAGAAAAAGGGGTATCCTTATTCTAACCTCTCTAGTACAGTTTCCATAAGGACCCTGGAGTCGCGGGAATTTCAGATCTGGAGGCCATCCTGCAGGTGTGCATGGTTTTCCTGCCGCTGGCGGGCTTTCTGCACACGGCAGCCCGGGCACTGTTAGAAGTTGCTCCGGGGGTTTTTCTGGGAAGCTCAGTGCCTTCGCACGATGAGAGGGCAGTGTTTCCGATCACTGATTGGCCGCAGTAGACAGCCGCTTTGTGCCGGACGCCCTGCTGAACGTAAGTAAATTGACCTCAGCAGGTGCAATGCAGTCACAGCGACCTCGCAATGTAATTCTGGTTGGTGAAGTCTAGTACTGAGAGTTCCCTGGTTCAGCGTAGTTGTCAGGTATTAGAGCTAATATCAGCCAGGACCTCGCTACACAAGGCCTTGGGGCTGGACACCTGGCTTTCGAGCGCAAGTGCCACTACTGCTACTGCTCCTGCTATTGCTATTGCCTCTGCTGCTGTTACAACTACAACTACCACCACTACCACTACTACCACTCCTACTACTACTGCGACGACGACGACAACAACAACAACAACTACTACTACTACGACTACTACTACTACTACTACTACGACTACTTCTACTGCTACTGCTGCTACTACTACTACTACTAAGGTTACTACTACTACTACTACTACTACTACTACTACTACTACTACTACTACTACTACTACTACTACTACTACTACTACTACTACTACTGTCATGCTATTACTGCACCATGTAAGAGTCTTAGTACTACTGCTACTGCTCCTACTGCACTCCTCAACCCCCCAAATCCACCCCAACTCCACCCAGCTTCAACCCCTCAACTAACCCCGCCCCCCACCCCGCCCAACACACCCCAAGCCTCACCCCAACTCCAGCTCTATTCCAACTCCACCCCAAATCCAACACTGCAGCCCACACTTCCACTTCACTCGCGCCTCAACTCCATTCAAATTTCAAATTCCATTCAAAGCTACCCCAACTCCACTCACTCCCACCCCGAACCCTCCAGCTCCATCGATGCTACTGCCACTGCTACTGCTGCTGCCACTACTGCTACTGCTGCTGCCACTGCTGCTACTGCTGCTGCCACTGCTGCTACTGCTGCTGCCAGTACTGCTACTGCTGCTGCTAGTACCGCTACTGCTACTTCTACTCCTATTGCTGCTGCTACTGCTATTGCTGCTGCTACTGCTATTGCAAGGGGGCTGCTATTGCAAGGGGGCTGCTACTTTTACTGCTACTGCTGCGCAGGAAGGCTTGCGTGAAATCGATTCAGCCTTTTACATTGCAAGGTCTCGTGCGTGTGAGGTCGTAGCCGGCTGGACCTTTGGCAACACTGCTCTGGTTCCCAGCAACTGGAGTAGCCTGCTTGGGATCGCCGAGATCCTGTTCATGTCGGAGGAAGACTACAACCAGGTTGGTCCTAGTTTCGCGTTGTCGAATCTAGGGCTTTGCCAAAAATCCCTGAGACGTGTTCCTTCGGTTTGGACGTTGGGCGAAAAGGGGGGGTTTGCAGCCTTCATGTTCCGGGGGTGGGCTTTCCCAAGATCCACCAACAGAAAAGGGGCTTGCCTTTTTTGTTCCGTGGGTCACCAACGGCAAGCACTTTCCTTTAGGGGCGATGAGCCTCTCTCCGAGCCTGCTAGGTGACGACGGCATACCGTTCGGCACCGTTCAAGGCGAAGAAGGAGCTGCAGTGGCGGTACTACAACGCCCGGATGATGGACATGGCCCGAGAGGCACGGAACCCGCGGGGATCTCGAGAGCCAGAAAAATGTGGCTCGCCGAAGAAGCAGAAACCGAAAGGACAAATCCGGGAATCCAGATGCCCAACTGCCGTGTTCCGAGGGAGCTTGGTTTGTTCGGATCAATCTCTGACTGGATGCAGTGTTCCTTGAGGTTGGGCAGTTCTTATTCTATTGTTTGCGCTTTTCTGGGGAAACCAACCAATTCAGCAGTACCAGTAGAGCCGGTGAAGCCGGTTAGCGGAGGATTCAACAATGTAACAGCTACAAGTTGTATTTTTCTTTGACCTCTCTTCCTTTTCTCTTGCTCTTGCCCTTTCTCTTTCTCTCTATCTCTTTCTCTTCCTCTCTATCTCTCTCTTTCTCTATATATATCTCTTTCGCTTCCTCGTCTTTTTCCGTTTTTTCTTTCTCTGTCTATGATGAAGTTTATGAGCAGATTAGGTGTTGAACAAAGGATCAAGAGGAATAATACCACAGACATGTGCTTCAGAAAGTAGAAGCAAACACTATTTTATGGGTGGCAAGGGTCTTAATAAATCATCCATCTGCGCAAGTCTGCCAAGTCTGCCAAGTCTGCCATCATTGTGAAATGAGCCCACTTCCAGTAACATCCATCTAAAGTGACCTGGCTTCCCTTACATAAGCAGCAGGCGCGGGCTTTAAGGCGGTTGCATACCTATCTATTCATCTACTTAGTAGTCTATGTTGCTAGCTATCGGTCTATCTATTTGTCTTGCTATCTCTCTATTTCTTTGTGTACCTACCTACCTACCCACGTACCTATCTCTGTATCTCTCTATCTCTCTATTTCGCTATCTCGCCATTTCACCGTCTCGCTATCTCGCTATCGCTCTACGTCGCCGTCTTCCTATCTC
>CAUJNA010000492.1:30000-67500 GCA_963377175.1 Effrenium voratum | reverse complement strand
CATCAAGCTTGCGAACAAGAAAGGAGAAAAGGTGCTTAGAGAGGTCCAGCAGCTCAATAAGAGGAGGAGCACATCCCCAGGAGAGAGGCCCTGGAAGAGACAGCGCCAGGCCGAGGCAAGGTTAGCTGTGCCAAAGACTCCGCCGAAAGCCCCTGCTACGCCACCCAAGGCTGCGGCGCCGACGAAAGTCTGCACCGGCTGGTCCAGCCGAGGTTCTCTCCGAGGTAGAGAAAGCAGCAAAGGACCTTGGACGAAAGATCACGGTCCATTGGCGGGTCCAGGAATTGGCTGTGGCCCGAGTGAGGCGTGGTGCGGCAACACCTGAGACTGCCCTCGCGAGCACTGCGGAGGGCGGCCGTCTCGGAGACCCTTTTCTTGACAAAGGCGAAGGGGTCGGTTGAAGCCAAAGCGGTGCTGGGTCTCGACGGCTTGAGTGTGCCGTGCAGCTCGTGTGACGAGCGGAACCTCGGCGCGGCCAGCTATCCTGGCCCGGGCGGCTGCTCTGTTTGCGGGAGTAGGGGACTCGGTATTGGGACCCTCGCCAAAGCTCCGGAGATTTGAAGAGCCCGCCGCCGAAGGCCAAAGCACCGGCGGTACAGCCGAAGGAGCCCTCCAAGCCAAAGGCAGGTAAGCCTAAGGAGGAGCTGCCGAAGAAAGAGAAGGAGGAGCCAGAAAGAGAAGGAAGAGCCGCAGAAGAAGAAGGTGAAGGACGAGCCCAAAGAGGAGACCCGAGTGATTTTGAAGGAGGCCCCAGCGGTGCGGAAAAGATGAAGGTGGAGGCAAAGGCAAAGGGAAAGGTAAGGACAGCAAAGGCAGGTAAGTCTGGAACTACAGGTGCTTGCTTTAACTGTGGAAAGACCAGCCAAGTGTTGGAGCAAGAAGAAAGACGGAGGAAACGGTTCCAAAGGTGGAGGCAAGTCAGGTTCCAAGCACAAAGCATGTAGCCGGATTTGTGGATGCCATCCACGAAGCCGATGAAGACCAAGAAGATCAGCCGGAGGTCGAAATGGGCATGTTTGAGCTGGGTGCTTTCACCCAGGAAGAACCCCGGTCAGGTTCAACCTGGATACGGGGGCAGCCCAGACAGCAATTAGAGTAGAATGGAAGGGACACATCCCCACCAAAGAAGGAACCCACATGATGTTCAAAACAGCGTCAGGGGAACTGGTCCCTGGGACCGGAACTGGGGCCTTTGAATGTCGCAGTGAAGCAGGTTCCAAATGCACAGTAACAGGCCCGTTGGCACCGGTTCATAAACCGTTGGTTTCGGCGTACAAGTGCCTTAAACATGGAAGGATTGCTGTTCTCGACCGGGAAAATTGATTCCAGCAGACTCAGAGGTAGGCAGGAAGGTTCAAAATTTGCTCAGTAAGCCCAGTAAAGCCCAGTAAAGCCCAGGAGAAAACGTGGTTGCCCGTGTATCAAGAGAAAGGAGTTTACAACTTCTATTTGGAGTCGAATTTGGGTTTTGGACGGCAGTCCAAGGGGACATAAGTCCGGCCAAGACACTTGCAGCGGCAGACGATGCCGCAGGTGCCGGACAAGGAGAGAACCCGGAGGCACCAGCGGGCCGACCCGCAGATGTGCCTGAGGGAGATGAGATGGATGAGAGCGGCGAGATCGCGCCGCCAGCGCTTGTGAGAGCGCCAGAGGGCCCTTCGAGGGCCGAGGTTGCGGAGCACGAGGCAACAGGTCACGTGCAGTATCGCAACTGGTGTCGGCGTTGTCTTAAGCAGAGTATTGGGTCAGCAGCATCGCTCACGACCCGATGAGGACAAGGCGAGCGACGAGCTCGCGACAATTATACATGGATGACGCGAGATGGAAAAGAGGATGGGAAGACTAAGCCTATCCTGGTGATCCGAGACAGTCGGACACTGGCCGTTGCGGCCACCTTCGTGGACGCAAAAGGACCGACGCCATATGCGGTCAAATTCATGGCGAACTTTATACAGCATCTTGGTTACCGTCGTGCAGTCTTCAAGAGTCATGGTGAGCATTCGATCGTTGCCCTGAAGGAGCAGGCGGCCAAGGAGGCAGGTGTGGAGAATGTTCCACAGGAGTCGCCGGTGGCTGACCACCGGGCGAATGGCGCAATCGAGATTTGTGCCGAGAAATCAAGAGTGGGTCGAATTCTCAAGGAAGATGGCCCAGTGTTGTCTTGGTTTCGAAGACACTCAGCAGACCTGTGATTTGCAGGTACAAGAGGGGTGTCGATGGGAAGACACCAGAGCAGAGGTGTAGCGGCAAGCAATGGAGAAAGCCCGCTATTGCCATTAGAGAGCGCCTTTACTATCGTGAGGTACCAAGAGAGGCTAAAAGACACTAAGCTACATAGTTTAGAGCCCGAGGCGCTAATGTGTCGCTTTTGTGTTTGAGCCGGTCGGGTAGCAAACTCTTGGGATCCTGCAGATTGCGCCAAAGGGTCGTTATTCGGCGACTGGGCGTAATGGATGGGCCAGCTGGGTTCCAAAAAAATAGCAGCGCAATGACAATTTAAGCCGCAATCGGCTGCGCCGACGCCGGATGACGTCATGCAACTTCCAAGGCCAAACGCTTGTCAAGCTGGATCTATCCGTGTAGAGAACCCAGTGTCGTATAGGGCGCGCCGAGTTCAGTTGCATGAGTGCAAAGCTGTGAGCGCAAGCGAGCAACGCAAGTATACCTTTAAACTGCAACCTTGGCAGCCAACGGAGAGGGGGGGAGAGAGGGGTCGAGGGAGGTTAGCTTGCACACCTGCCCTGCTGGCTTGTGTCTGCGAAAAAGCAAGCCTTGGGGTCAATCGACACAATCCTAAGAAAGAGTGGCGCACGGACAACATTTCTAAAGCAACTTGCCCGCCTCATTTGCCTTTAGCTTGTAAGGGCCCGAAAGTGGCGCAACCTTTGGGGGGCACTTCGGCACCATGGACCCTTTTGATGTTTTTTGTATTTTTCCCAGCCATTGTCCTCAATGCTTTCATCTTTTCCCACTATCATCAAGGTACTCGTAAAGGCTTAGGTTCTTTGATTATTGACGCTAAAGCCAAAAGCCATCAACTCTCGCATTGTTTTCTTGGATAGCGCTCAGGCCGTCGGCGCTTTTCTAATAGCCTTCCACTCTCTGCGAAAAGGCGCAGCTCAATACGAGGGATTGCTACGCAATTCCCGGTTATTCATTTGCTCACGACTCGGCAATCATTCACCTCTAGAAATGGGTTTCACGGCCATTTGAAGTTTTCAAGGGTTCGCACGCTGGACAAGTTTAATTCACAAAGTTTCAACTCCAAACCCCTCACGGATGCGTGGACAGGTCTTCGTCGCGTTGAAGCATTTGCGCAAATTCGGGTCGAACGAATGTGTAGGAGAGGAAGGCTTTATTAAGGGTTTACTTGGACACGCGCACGAACGTCTTTTGGGGGTCGTGCGCCGTTTTTAGCAAATGGCCGCGAAACGGCCGTGAAACCATGGGCACGAGCAGAAATGGCCACGAAATTCCGCGAATATCCGTAAATCGGAGAGTGCGAATGCCACGGTTCACGAAAGTTCACGCAAGTTCACGCCAAAACACCATAGTTTAGAGCCTTTTCCACGCAAGTTCACGCAAGTTCACGCGCCCCCCGCCCGAGAAAGAAAAACAAAAAACGAAAAGCCGAAAAACAGAATCGGGGGTCGCCAGTCCTGAAATTTCATAAGTTCACGCCCGAAATCGGCCAACCACAGTCCCAGAGATGGCCCCTGAAACTTGAGAGCTTGAGGCGCAAGAGCCACGTGAACTTGCCGCTAGCAATTTGTGAAGCGCGCCTGGGACAAGCGCTGCAAGCCACTGATGACTATAAGGGCGTGCTTGCGGGCATCCCGAAGAAGTGGAAATTGATTTCCAGGAGCACCTCGGCTTTCTTTATGTTTGGCTTCTTTTCCAGGTTTTAGTGGAGGGACGTGGCTCCATTGACTGCAGGCAATCTTGCCAAGAACATCGTTCCGGAACGCGAAACGGCGGCGCGAGAGCCCCTAAAAATCGTTTGCGTCTGTCCAGGACATTCGCCGCAGGCCCTTGCAGGTCTGAATTGACCACCGGCTGAAAGACTGCGTGGAGTTCTGTCAGGATTTCTTTTGGCCGTGAAATCACCAGTTGGCTGCCAAACCAGGATTTCGCGTTTTGCGGCCATGCAACCACTTTTTCAAGGCCAAGAGATGAATCGCCACCCAGTAGCGTGATCAACTGAATGTCCAGGATTGTCAATAGTGTTCCCTAGCATTATGCGTCCCACAAGCGCAAACAAAGATGCGTCATATATTAGGGGCTTGTAGATCCGTTCCTGAAAGCCTTTTCCTGCAATGGCCCTGTGACAAGGACTGACGTCTTCTTGGGCACGGCGCGACAAAACAAAATTCGAACACTTAGGGTTTCCCCTTCTCGTTTTGGGCCCCTGCGCTCGCTGCGCAAGCGAACACGGTCAGTTATGTGTTCCCAAACCCTTGGCACACATTGACTGTTTGCGCAGCCACACACTCTGTAGACACGGCAAATTAGCCAACTAACCTGGATGTGTCTTGAGTTGCTGCGAACTTTTTACCCAATGCGCCTTGAGCCATGCAATCACACTTTGAAGCCGGCGCATGCCCAGGTCAAAGCTGCCCTGAACTGCTTTTCTATGGGACATCGCGATGCAAATGGGGCCCGCCCGCGGTCACAAATCACGAAACCAACAATCATGAGAACATTCAAAACAGCCCAATTTACATTAGAGTCTCTTTTGCGAAGGCGAAAATTGGAGTCTTTTAGCCTCTCTGGGTAGGTGAGGGCGCTAGGCCGTTGAAGGAAGGCCGGTATATAGGTCACCACGGGAGAACAGGCACATTGCGGTTGTGACACCAGAAGAAAGTTAAACGAGGTACATAATTTGTCGTATTCCAGAGGATGGCAGTGGAACCCTCAGGGGTGGCAAAGTTGAAAATTTACTGGTCAGTGAGGACTGGGTTGAGGTACCACCTCAGATCATGCCAGTCATGGCACCACCGCAGCAGCGGATCTACATCCGGAAGGTCGACGTGGACAAGTACAAACCTACAGATGGATGCCCAGGCTGTGCCTGTCTGTTACTGGGAGAATCCACGCAGCTTCCGCACACGGAGGCATGCAGAGCCCGAATTGATGGGCGATGAGCAAGGACGACGTCGGGTAGAAGAACGCAAGAGGAAACGAGAGGAATCCACAAAGGAGACAGTAGTGGAGAGATCTCCCAGCCCAAGAGGCTATGGGAGCGCCGGCCGCTGAGGCGGGCAGGAGCAGGTCATGCTCCTGGACAGGTGATGGAGTACGAAGAGGACCTAGTGAAAAGGGCAGAGCTTCAGAGAGCTGCAGCAGAACCTTCAGCATCCAGCAGCCCGAAGAGCAAGGCTAAGCCGACTACACAGGTCAAGAGGCCAGGCGCGCTGCAGGACCCAAGCTGAAGATGCAGCCGAAGCAGGGCGAGAAGCGAGAGCCGGAAGTACAGTTGGAAGAACTTAGGACCGAGACCGAAGCGGCAGTTGCTGCCGATGTTTCAAACGCTCCGGACAAGCCCCCAGACGTGGGAGGACTTGAGCTGAGTCGATTGAAAGGCATGTTGCGGTCAATGGTTGGAAGAAGATTGAGAGTGCTTTCGCAGCCCAGGAGATGGAAATCAATGCAGTGGACTTGGAGCAGGTTACCAAGCTTTGCGTGGAGATGGGAGCAGTAGACATCACAGCCCAAAGACGTTCACAGCCCAAGCCGAGCACTATGGCTTGAGGCCAGGTTTCGCGGTAGACCTGGAGGAGCAGAAGCCGGACGGAACCTACTGGGACCTCAGTAGGGAAGAAGACGTCCCAGAGCTCGACAAGTACGTGGACGAGGTCGAGCCAACATTGCTCACAGGGAGTCCGCCCTGTGATCAGTTTTCTCAACTGCAGAACATCAACAAATATAGGGTGAGTGCGGACAAGAGAAGAGAGAAGATGGACAAAGCTGTAGCACACATACTGCCTGTAGCTTCTACAGGAAGCAAGTCGAGGCTGGCAGATTCTTTCTGCATGAGGCACCATGGAGGTCCGAGACCTTTCCGAAGACCGGATGTGTACACAGTCCGAGGCCCAATGTGTAGATGGGCCATGGTCGCTACGGACCGATGGGAGACAGGCTGGATGACAATCGTCCACCTGATCGGAGGACAGCGCTAGTGCGGGCGGTGCTGAGAGCCTTGAGGGACTACCTGGTGGAGAACGGACAATTGAGTGCAGGTCCAGTTCGTGAGGAATGCTTTGTGACGCTGGAGGACGCCGAGCAGTACTGGTGGCTTTCTACCACCAGATCGTGTCAGGGAGGCACGCCAACTGGAGCTGGCACCACTCGAGGAGTGTCTTCGAGATACCAACGGGAGAGGCCCAATATCCACCCGTTGGATAGAGATCCGTCGAGATTGGCCGGGAAATCAAGGCCCGGAAGAGCCCTGAGGAGAGAATCCCTCATGTTTTCGTCAACGCCACCCTTGGAGGCGATGAGGCTCTTGTGTAGCCTTTGGGCCACAGAGGACGGTCTCTTAAGATCGGTTGCCAGGCAGGCAAGCCCGAACAAGCTCCGGATCCAAGTGGACTCTGATCATGCAGGAGATGCTATGACGAGGAGGTCCACTACAGGGATGGTTGCGCTGTGTGGATTGCATGTGCTGAAGCACAGTAGCAATGTGCAGTCAACTATTGCTCTCTCGACCGGCGAGTCCGAGTACTACGCCTTGGTCAAGGGAGGTTCAGTGAGTCTTGCAAAAGGTACTGTACATAGAGCAGGCCTGGGAAAGGCCCGCCACATTCAGACCAGATTTTTGTGGTTGCAGGAGCGGGTGAGCATGGACCACCTTAGGGTAGAGCATGTCCCTGGAAAGGCCAATAGAGCCGACGCTCTAACAAAGAGCATACCAGGTGTACAGATGAGAGAAACCATGAAGAGATGTGGTTATGTTTTCCTGGATCAACGCAGTAAGGGACAACTCAAGCTCTTAGGGAGCTAAGGTCCCTGGCCAGACTCCGCTACCGGATTGCTGTGCGAGCGTGTACAGAGACGCTCTTCCAGCAAGGAGGAGTCATGATGTGTATAGGTATAAAGACCCAATACGCTACTTGTATTTTGGCTCAAGGAAAAGGTGCGCTCCGCAGTGCACCCGAGCCTAAGTAATCGAGTTTTCAGTTTGGGTGATTTCACAAACTTTCCTGGAACGCAACAGGTATGCCAACGCCAGATATTCCCGCGACTGCCTCCTCTGAGCGGCACCTAGGGGCAGTTGGCTTTGGCAGTTTAGGCTTTCGGGAAGAACACACGAAGTACAAGACAAGTTGCTTAAACCCATCAACAATTTGTCATTCCGGGAACCGGAATTTGCAGGGCTGTTGGCTGATCTTCTGCATCTTCGTGGTGTTTGTCACCTACTACGTCATCGTTTGGAGCTACCGCTTGCTGCTGAAGCCCTTCTTGTCGCCGGTGGTCTTCGCGATGAAGGACTGCTGCTCCTGCAAGAAGCAGGCGGGGGGGAACAGAGATTGGAGTGAAGGGGCTTGAGGACAAGAAGCCGGAAACAACAAGACACCACCAAGTGTGCGAATGTATGTTGCTCTCGTGGAAAACTGGGCAAGTATGAGTCAATCCGTAAGCCGAGCAAGTGGTATGAACATCAAGCCTCTATTCGGCACAAACCAAACCCCACATCGGACGTCTCAAGACCTGTTGATTTCTCAGGCGGAAGACGACCAAGCGGATACCTGGGATGATTGCCTCAAGGAGCTCCAGAAGCACAACATGCTGAGCTCCTACCTGCTGTCACTCGGAGCTCTCACTCTCTTTACGTTTTTGAAAAGGCGCCCAAAGAACAGACGAGTCTTCAGGTCTTTTCGTTGCCTAGCTGGGGGGCTTGAATCCAAATGGAAGGCCTCTCTCACTCTCTCTCTCTCTCTCTCTCTCGCTTTCTGTCTCTCGCTTTCTGTCTCTCGCTTTCTGTCTCTCGCTCTCTCCCTTTTCCCCTCCCTCCCTCTCTCATCTTCCCTCCGTTAAAACAACTCTTGTAGCAGGATCAACAGGTGCAGCATTCAACCCTCTTACAAAGAAAAGGCTCAACTTCCACCTTTTCAAAGGGCGCCCTGGTTGCCGAGAGAGAGAGAGAGTGGGGCTTAGGGTTTGCAGCAGTCAGGCGGGCAGGCAGATATGTCGACACGGGAGAGAAGAACAAGACAACTAGGCGAAACAAGGAACTGGCCATTCTAGTTAAGCAACATATCGGCCGCGTTAGCGACCCTGGGCGAAAAGCCAGAGTAGGCGTTGATGGCAGGCGTGGGGAAGTCTAAAGTAGGCCGTTAAAAATCGTGCAATGGATCCTTCAGAATGTCCCATGTTTCTCAGGGTTTGGGACCTTGCATGTCAAATTCATTGGTAAAGACCACATGGCTGCAGAAGAGCACGCTCCTTTTTTGGGGGGCAATTTTTTGAGCGGCACTAGAGTTGACCACTGCATCCAGTGAACATGGAAGTTGAAAGCCGCAAGGGCTCAGACCTCCAAGCGCATGCCTTCCCTCGGGTCAGAATTGACTGGAAGGCAAATGCTGAGGCCTTGCCAGTGGCAGCTGTGTCTGCCAGGGTATGGCTCAAAGTTAAAGAGCTGGGGGTACGCGGTTGTGAGTCTTTGGTTCCATTTGCCAAGGTGCCATTTTGGTAGCACTTTTTGGAGCCACAGCCAGCACGACCACGGCAGCTCTTTGCACTGAGCTTGAAGCACGCAACGAAAACATAGAGACGCTTACGACATGGCTGGCAAAGTCAGCGCAGCTGTGCCATTTGTTTTTCTGATCGAGGTCCAGGAGGATGTGCAAGGCTGCCAAAAGATCAGCTCAGCAAGGCAGTGATCAGCAATCCGTGGATATTCGCCAAAATGAAGACAGCGAGCAGGGAGACGCAAACGAATGTAAGCGAAAGGATTGCCAGGGACAAAGTTCTATGAGTGCAACTGCAAGTGCGACGAGGGTTAGAACCCTCCCCATCCCCTTCCTCCTCTCATGCTGCTGCACAGGTAGCAAATTCTCTGTCTCTAATGCGTGTGATAGCTTGCAGGTGAGGAGAGACTTGCGTGTGGCTCAAAATTCAGACGCTGGGGCTACGCAGGTTTTAGTCTTTGTTTCCATCTACCAAGCTGCCATTTGGGGTGCCATGTTTTGAGCAGCAACGTGCGGCAGGTTGAGACTCCCTTCGGGTCTTCCAGAGCCGAGGTCTGCGAATCCCGTCTACGAGGCAGCTGCTGTTGCCATCGCACATGGCGATGCGATGGCGGCGAGGAGGACTACAGA
This sequence comes from Effrenium voratum, assembly GCA_963377175.1. Lineage (NCBI taxonomy): Eukaryota > Dinophyceae > Suessiales > Symbiodiniaceae > Effrenium > Effrenium voratum. The sequence goes on along the minus strand of CAUJNA010000492.1, from coordinate 58,180 downwards.
GCGGGCAGAGCCACCTGAGGAGGTGGCGTTGTAGGGTTCCCAATTGGCTCGCACCTGAAGGGCAAAGCGTTGGAGCTGGCCCAAAATTTGGACATCATGCATACCTGGATCGTGACGCAACGCCTCGCTGTGCCCTTTGACTTTGGGAACGGATAGAAATACAAACATATGCGGACCGAGGGGCTAGTCGGTTCCCTCTGTTTTCAGCTTTGTTTCTTGTTCAACCAGGGAAAGCGTTCCACGGGAAACCCAGTGTAGTTTAAGGGCGACCTTCAAATCTACCACGATTCAGAGCGGGCGTTCAGCCGGATCTTAGCGGGACGCCAAGGGAGCCGCAATTCTGGGTCCCGTATTTTTGGGTCCCCCATTTTGGGCAGATTCATTTGCAAGGGCGACTTGACCCGAACCGAGCGTTTTGATTTCCGGTGCTGGCCCTGAGTAGTTGCTCCGAAAGGTGTTACACAGCGAGGTTCAAGTGCTGCGATCCGCCTTTTTGAAAAAAACTTGCGCGAATGGTGCAAGCCTGCTTTTAGTTTTTTGTTTTTTGTTGCTCTGGCCCGAGAAGGGACCAGGCACCGATCGCCGCATTGGAAAGCTTCTTCCCGCAGGATGCCTGCCGAAGGCGGCACCTGTTGGCTGATCACAAGTTCATCCGGAATCGGGTCTGCCTTGAACTCTGCTCGATTTCAATTATTTGTTTGTTTGTTTGTTTGTTTCTTTCTTTCTTTGATGCATGCTTGTTTGTGAAAGAAGCTCCATGTCTGGGATATCTGCTTTGTGGCAGCTCCTAAGATCTGATTCCAGTGCCAGGGAAGATGGAGTCCTGCATGCGTTGCCTGGAAGGGCAGTCAGGTTGGTGCAAAACTGCATACCTGGAGACATGCTTTTGCCTGCACAACGACTCAAAAAGTGACGGAAGGCCGGAGGGCCGGAAGCGGAAGGCTGAGCTGTTGGTGGATCTGACCCTCCCCCAAAATAGATGTGAATGTTGTTTCCCGTCGTGTTGGCAAGACGTCCAGGGGAACCCTTCATGACGCATCCTTGTGAGGTACAAGGAGCCCAGTTGCCCAGTGGCGCCCTTGTCTTCCTGCATCTTGGAAGGGTTCCCCTTTAACGGATGCTGCCAGCCCTGCGGAAAACCGGCCCTAGGAAAAAAACCGGCCCTAGTTTAACAAATACCGTTGCCTCCCCTTCAACCTCAACCAATTGCCCATGGCCACTGGGAATTTCAGTGTCCTCACCCTGCCACTTGGCTAATCCGAGCAGATTCCCCGACAGTCCTGGCGCTCTATTGCCCTGACCGATGTGGACTGAGGTTGAACAGAACACCCACAATGAACTGAGCCACGATCAAACCGTGGGTAGATCCTGGGTGGACCATTTTAATACCGGGTTTAACTATGATTCAACTGGGTGCTGGATAGCCCCTTCTCACCAATTGTTCCAAGCAGAGTTCAAGGAGAATGAGCAGGGTGCCTTTACTTTTTTCTTTGGCCCCTATCTTCGAGGTCGAAATGCGTTGGTGCCACGGCACTTGTGGTGCCTAACCGGATCGTCTCGGGATTCGGGATGGTGGAGGCAAAGGGCGTGGCCGTTGACGGCAGACGGGGATTCACTTGTTGAACCATCAAAACCCTTTGCATCACCAATCCCAAGCTTCAAGAAAGAACGCCACCTATCCGGTGCTTACCTGAAAATCGCCTTGGCCGCTTTGGACAAGATTGCCGTCTGCAATCCAAGGAATTCAACAGGCGGTTCATGGAGCTTGGCTGAACCCAGAAGGATGATTGGGGGACAGCACCTCGTGGTAAAACATACTTCAAAGGGTCCAAGGAAGATCGGTCTTGTTGGGTCACTTCCATTTGCTGAAATGAATGTGTTGCATTTCTCCTGTGTTGGTTTTATTGGGAATCGATCACTACTACTAACTACACTTGTTTTTTTTTTTTTTCCAGGAAGGTCACAAGGCGTGTTTTCAGGTCGCATAGCTCTCAGAAGGCATCCGGTTGCGAACGAACCAAAGCTTCCAGGCGGATGCTTTCATGGCCTTCGATGCTTACTCCCAGCCGATGCCCGGAACCTGATCTCTGTGCTCGGGATTTGGGTTACACCCGGAGCCGATTTGGATGGACTCAGATTCAGCCTCAGGTGAGTTAGTAGTGAGTTAGTAGTGAATTGAGATCTGTCCCCCCCCCCAAGCCAAGCTCACATTCAAGCTCAGGTTAGAAGTGGCTGGATAGTGAGAGCCGCTCCCGTTGTCGAGGTGTGGAGACTCCGCAGTAGAATTGGACATAACTCGGCATCACAAGAGTAGAAGACAACAGCCTCCCCTTTTTCAAGAGCAATGCGTTGCTTCACTGGGGATCTGCTGCTCCCAAAGCTTTGCCTCGAATGGCATATTCGATGTTGGACTCGAAAGGAGGCGGTAGCCCAGAGATGGCCAAAGATAGCGCAAGCCAATCTCGACCAATGCTTCCTCGAAGGCTTATACCAGTCGCTCGAGAAAAAGATGAATCAAAGAACCAGACCCTGGATTGTCTCAAGTGCCCTCCGCGCCTTCAGGGTGTGTATTCATGGCTTAGCTTCATTCCCCTCTCCCCGCTTGCAGTAGGTGTGTATGTCCATCGGAAACTTCAGCAGTTCCCATTTTTTTCCAAGCCGAGGTGCCTTCGAAGCATTCTGCTCGCACTCCGGTTTAGGCTCAGAGGATCTAAGGGCCGAAGGTGCGGAAGATGCAGGGTTTGGGGTGTCTGTTTGAAAGGTCCCAAAGCCCAGGACACCTCATGCGTTTTGTTTTTGGTCAGTGGATTTTCTCACTACGGCCTGGCAATGCCCTATCCACCTCCAGTTCTTACTGTCTACTGTTGACCCCAGAACAGTCAACCCCATAGAAATCCATAGAGGGGTGCTTTGCGGGATGTGGTTTTGAGCTGCCACCATTGCAAAAACACCATACCTGGATCGCCAGTTGCTGTTTTTGTCCATCCACTTACCCCAAAAACCAGCAACAGCGACTGAAAAAAGCGATCGCAACCTGGCTATCTGGTAAAATTTGAGCCGCCGCTCTTGCTAAAACACCGTAGATACCAGTGCTTTTCGGCCTGTGCTCGAAATTTTTCGTGGGGCGTCGCTGGGGATTTTGTTGACCGCTTTACCCGAGGCCCGGGACCCGGGAGATCCGGCTGGGCTCTGCCCGTGGGGGAGCCCGCGATCGCGTCCGTGATCACGTCCCGAGTGGTCTGAGAAGGTCAAGGGTTCTGAAGAAGGACATGTGGGCCACAAGCAAAACCCGGGTAGGTTAGTAAGGGACGATCTCATCCTTAGTTCTTTAGTTACATGATTCTGGGTCGACCACTTTTGTACCGGGTTTTGATTGTGACTCGCATGGGATTGTTTCTCTGACTTGGGGAACCCCCACCAAAAAAATGTGTGTGGTTTCCCTGAAGGGGTTTCCCTCAAACAAGTGTTGAGCCACAATCAAAACCCGGGTAGATGAAGGCTTGGAAGGGACAATCCCAAGCAATAAACAGCTGCGGCCGCCTTCTTAATTCCTTTCGTGTTGCTGGGTCGACCTTCTTAGTACCGGGTTTTGATTGTGACTCACACGGGATTATCTCTAAATTGGGGAACCCCCCCCCAAAGAAGAGGATGTGTGGTTTCCCTGAAGGGGTTTCCCTCAAAAAAGAGACACCCGCGCGAGGGTTCGACCAGGGTGAACGACACACCTCAAGATACAGGGACTGTTTTATGTTTTTATTTTATATTTTATTTTTTTTATGCATGATCAGAAGTGAGGAGAGTGAGAAAGCCACGCCTGGCCCCCTGCCACGCTTCTAAAGAGAATCGAGCGCCCAAACACCAGGGGTCTGTCTCTTGAGTGTTTCTAGGGTTATCAACGTCAGAAATTGGAATCGGTGCTTTCCCTGTAACCTATCACTTCGGGGGTCACTTTGACAATACTAAAATATTGGGGCCAGAACACCTATTGCAGTTTAGCAGAAATCTTTTTCGACCCTTCGCTAACGGCCGACTTGGGGGCAGATGCACGAGCGTGGCCAGTCAAAGATGTCAACCAAAGCCAAGTTCAACACTGTGTTTTCCATCATTTGTTTCCTGTTGTGGTGAATCATTCGAAAGGGATGAGAGCGGAGTGGGGGCGTTGTTGGCTTTTAGCGTCAAAACTTGGCTGGCCGCAGATGCAATGCACAAAGAAGTTTCAGCTGCAAGTTGGGGGGCTCCAAGTTGGGGGGCTTCAAATTGGATCTTTCAGCTATTTGAAGCCAATCGGATCTGCGCGCGTTTGGTCCCGGGCTGGGTTCTGAAACAGCTCCATGTGAGGCTTGCCCCAGGGCCCAAGCGGAGATTTCGGTACCAGTGGCTGCTTTCGCGTGTTTTTTTTTTGAGAGAGAGTTTTCTTTCCCGTTCGCCTGTTTTTTGAGACCAGCGCTTAGCCAATAACGGGAACACCAGGGCAGTCCAACTGTTGTTTGCCTCTTTGGTGATAGGGCAACTCTGCTTGGCCTTCTGGTATCGTTGTTGGGATCCCATTGCACCTCCCCAACCTTCCCCCGAATCCCTAAAAGTGCAGACTTTTAGGGGCATCTCAGCATCTCTCAAATCTTGCTCATAGCTTACGTTGTTTTTTTGCTCGAAACCAACACCACGCCTTTTTTCCCTTTTTTTTTCCTTTATTTGTTTCTTTTTTCGGTCCTTGTCTTGTCTTTTTTTTGCTTGAAGCCAAAGCACGGCTTTTTTGGGAGCCACCGGGGATCCGAAGCTCCGTCTCTTGAAGCCAAAAGGCCAGGGTTGAAAAGTCGAGGCTTCTTCGCCTTCGTGGGGCCGCGGCTGGGCGCCGAGCACCTGGCGCGGGGACCCGCACCGGAAGGAAATTGCATTTTTCATGTTTCCTGGGCAAACCTGCAACCTCAATATTTTTACTGGGACTCGAAATTTGAAAACAGCCAACACGAGCCAGGGGACTCGCTGATTCGCTCATGTCTGAGGGTACACCTGGACGCCCAAAATGGCCCAAACCAGGGGGTACCTTCATTTTGGGCCGATATCACTGAAGGATAGCTTGAGGGCCCAGGGTCGCAACCGATGACCGCGGAAGACACACTTTCCTAGTGGCAACTCCGCCATTCTTTCCGGAGATCCTGCTGTCCACCCACCCAAAAACCCAGAAGGAAGGGGGCGGATGAAGAACCATGGTTGAAAACAAGGGGGGTGCATTAAAAAAGTAGAAGATGTTCAAGAACTACTAAATCGCTACTATACAGATAAACTCAATCAACAAGTATTTCTGAGATAAACAGCCCAACACGGAGCCAACTCCCTGCCTTCAAAGCGGAGGTGATTTGGCGCCGTGTGGCCGACGTGCAGGCGAAGGCGGATGAGTACCAGGCGTGCAGCGCACGACTAGATGGGGCGGTGTCGAGAAAAATGGGTGGGTGGGTGGGTCTATGGGTTCTAAATGACCACGGGGTTGTGAGGTGAGGTTGGAAAACCTTGGCAGCAGATCATGCACAAGCGCATGGCAACATAGCCCAAGTGGCTAGCTCCCAAAAGGAACTGTCCCCTTTGATCGCTGCCAAGCTGAAAGCGGTTGAGCATTGTTCAATTTGTCCAGACCCCCGGCTTCACATCCTCCAGCCCCGAGAAAGCCAAAAAAGCACAGCTCGAGTTTGCCAAAGATGGTTTAGCTAATTGGCGCGAGAATACATGTGTATTTCTGGGCCTGCGAGTTTTGTCGAGGGTATCATCAAAGGGAATGAGTCTCCCAATTTTGAAACATGCAACATGAGTGTGATTTTTCGATTGAGGTTACTGGCTATAGTGTCTTTGTGAACATGTCGTCCAAAAGGGTGTGCCGTGGGTATGAGGGGTCCCTTCGCGCAACTGTGCTGGATACTCTGGAATGGACCTGACGAGCAATGGAAAGAGAACAAGTGGACCACATGCTGGATAAGAATCGGAGATGAGCAAAGGGTGTGGTCTGCGACCTCACCCAAGGTTCCTCTCGGATTTTCTTTGATTTTCCTATATACGCCACAACCTCCTCTCAAAGAGAAGCCAAGAAAAGCACCTGGACGAAGTCCTACGAATCAGAGCAACCCAACCCTGCTGTAGGGCTCCTGGTTTGTCCTCGAGTAGTTCTTAAGCACCTGTCCGACCCATGTGGGGTAGAGGTTGTTCTTCGTCTGATGACCAAAACTTGACTGCTATTGGGTTAGATCTTTAGACCTTAACTTTTTGGGAAATCAAGGGGTTTTCCACTAAACCCCCAAAAAGTTGTTCACTTTTTGCAGGGGGGTCAACAGCAACCAAGAAAAGACTGGGATGTTTTGCCCAGGACCCACCCACCATAGCCACCCAAACAAAAATGGCCCCGGCACCCTCAGGCCTCTGCGCAGACAGGCGCGGAACCCCGAATCGAGGGCAGAGATGGGTCTGTCTCATGGTCATTTTTCTTTCTAAGAGGCCCAGACATGGTTGGTTTCCTTTTATTTTCTCAAAAAAGGGATTGCCCCAAAAGAAGAGAGACCCAAGTGAGCATGAGTTTGGATGGTTGAAGTATGCTCAGAATTGGTTGGCTCTTGGTTGGCGGATCTTTTTGGAGAACGCATCCCAAGTCGCAGGCGGTAGACTCATCAGTCGCCCGATTGCCAGTGCTGATCGAGTGATTCAACTTGCTCACAGTGAAGTTCCGCAGCTTCTGCTTCACATCCTCAGCCCGCATCACCTCTTTCCAGGCGGTTCATGCTGCAGTACACGCGTGATTTGGGTGTCGTATAGTGCAGCCGGAAATGTTAGTGCCATCCTGGGGACAGCAGTCAAATCGAGCAAAACAGAGCGCCTTCAGTGAAATGGACTGCGGTGGTCACGGCAAGCCATATATACACAGTTTACCAGTTTACGATTCAGAAGCTGCCATTCTCGGACAATCTGCAGCTGACAGAGAATGATTTACAGCGCCTGTCCTTCCTCGCTGCAACAATTCAATGTGCAACAGTTGAGGTCATGCTCATAACAGCCAAACTCAAAAAAGGACTGGTTTATCAGTGTGCAGATGAGAGGGACATGTGAATAGAAACAGTATTTAGGAAACCATCATGTCATGTTTAACAGTTCGGGCTCCAAACATTTGGTCATCAAATCGGCGCAACTAATGTCAGTGGGGACCTCATATGTTTTCATTACGCCCTTTTGGACTAAACACTGCATATCCAGAAAAACGCAGTTCCATGTGTTTGGTTTTCTTGCCAGCGCCAAACTGCATTGCCATGCTTCTGCATGAAGTGCTGTCAGTGTGCATGTTTGCAGTGTTTGCAGATGTCTGCTTGAGCAGATTCTTGATGTACAGTGCTTTGGAGGCGCCCTTTTCCATCAGTTCTGCCTGGGCAGCTGACAGTGCAGTTTCTTGCGTGCGCAACACATCACATAGCTGCTTCCATCAGCCTGATGGCAGGTGCACTGGTGCTTTTCAGAGTGCAGCATCCATCACAGTCCGAGTCAAGAGTGCCTAATCAGTGAAAACCACAAGAGCTTCCCAACAGTGGTCCGAAACTTGCCGTGGTCGTCCCAGTGGCTCTGAGTCAGCAAAGTGACTCAGCACTTCCCGTAGTGCTTGCAGTCGTAGCCTTAGTCCATGTTGCACAGTTCGAGAAAAGTCTCGACATATTCAGCGGACATGCCTGTGTCAATTGAATCGCCCCACACACAGAGCCACAGAGCCACAGGCTGAATAGGCCAACAGTCGCGGAAGCTGCCGCGCGGCAAACGGCAGGCGTGGGCAGCGACCTCGCCGGGGGTCCCGGCCCTTGCTCGTGGGAACTAAGAAATATCGGGTGTTGGTGGTTTAGTGTTGCGGTTTGGGCAGGGCAACCCATGTCCATTTGGGGAAACACGTAGCATTGCCCCGGACTCATGCGATGCTAGAACGCCCACAACAAGAGTAGCGATTGTTGTGGACAAGTGTGGGTTTGGGCCGATTTCTGTGGTGCCAATGAAAGCTGCTCAAAAGTGATACGGTAGACCTTGGCTTTTTTGGGTATCACGGAACGGCGATTTCTCCTGTGCCAAGAAGGCTGACGCTCCTCTTCCCTGCCTTTGTGTGCTTGTGCGGACAGGGCTTGTGCGGACAGGGAAGGGAATCCAGTGCGAAGACGGAGCACTGGCGCTTCTTACTGTGGGCGCTTGGCGCTTGTCGCATTTGGGACTTTGTTCAGCCATAATTTGGGAAATGCCAGAGCAGAGTTGAGAGCATCATGGCAGTCCTTGATTCTCCCGTACACAGGGAGTGAAGAGGTGTTTTTGTGTACAGACTTTTGTCAAGGACGCAAACATGGCAGTCAGGAGACCGGCCAGCGGCGCGAAGGGGCCCTCCACTTTCCTCCATTTTGCTTGGCGCAAGAGTGCGGGACATCCCCTGCAAGCCTCGAGCTGAGGACCTTTTGCGGGGCGCGAGCATCCGCCTGACAAAGTGCTCTGACAAGGCTCGCTGGCTCAGCCGACTCGGCCGACCGGATTCCACCGATGAGAGGCCAGGTTTCGCCTTGCCCAAGGGAAATCGTGCTGCAAACCAGACCAATTAAAACAATCTCCCCAATGAGCTAATCCCCCACAAAAATGCGAATCCTGTCTTGGTGGTTCCCAGCCATCTTTTTTGGGTTCTTTGGCTTTTTCGGGTTGCAGGTGTCACTAAACCACGACAAGTTGGACTTTTAGTAGGGGATCTGGGAACTGCAGAGATATGGTCCTCCAGATAAATCGCGGTTAGCATTGCAGGAGCCACTGACAAGAAAGCACGGATTTAGCTGGCCAGTCAATCTGGTGGAGTTGTTTTCACGGCCCCAGGCCTGAGTATTGCTTGATGCACGCATGGACAATGTCACCAACAGGTCACGCAGGTCCCGGTTGGTACTGAAGAAGACAGCCAGTGCATGACCCAAAGTGTTTGTCTGAGGTCATGCCTTGTTTGAGTGCATGAACACTCTAGATAGCCAAGTTGCTGCTTTTTTCAGCACTGTTCCTGGTTTTTGGGGTAAAGTGGATGGACAAAAAGAGATCGCAACTGGCGATCCATGACAAGGAAACCGTTGGTCCTTGGGAATGCACCTGGGAGCCCCCCCACCCCGCTCCTTGTGGCAGGGGGGATAAGAGCGGCATATGAGGATGATCTAGGGCACTCTCGCCAAAACACCATCAGAACATGAGGGGCGCAACCTAATTCCATAGTGAACCTTGCCCAATTCAAGGAGTTCCCCTTCCCGTTCAATGATTTCAATGGGAAGCCCAAAGGAGGTTGTGTAAACGGGGGGGGCTTGTTTCAGCCGGTTCCCGGGGACTGCCACGTCTCAGGAGCAGCTCACTGCGGCGGTTTGGAGCCTGGCGCCCGGTCGAGAAACGCTTCTGCTTGGAATGTGCCCTAGGATTTAGGGTTGGAGTTTCGGCATGAAGGATCCCTGGATGGTTTTCGTAAAATCGTTTCCATCGACCGGGGTTGCGAAGGGCTTGGAAGTGCTTCCGACACGAACATTGCATTTGCCAGCTGTCAAAGAATTCCTTCGTGACATGACACTGTCTGAACCCTCAAGAAACCCTTGTTTGTGTTTGCCCTTCCTTTTAAGAGATCCTTAACATGGGATGCATGTTGACTTGCCGGGGAGCAGTTGCATGTTGTTTTTGGCGCTTGTCAAGTCCCATGTTCGGAGACTGGTTCTTGCGGCTCCTCGCACGGCGGATGCTTCTTTATCTCGTGGCAGGATGGGAGAAATTGGACGAGCGGGACCCGAACCGGTACTGGGCGCAGCCGGCGAATGTTTTGAGGTGATTATGTTTTTCTTTTTGGGCGGCGTTTTTTTTTTTTTTTGGGGGGGGGGGTTGAGGTGATTCATGGGTTTTTTGGATGGGGGGGTCGTGTCACATGTTCGAAGCATTCTCGATGGAACTCTATGGGCATTTCTTCACAGAGGGGCCATATGTTCAGAGCCCCCATGTGTCTTCTTTGGGCCATGCTCACACATCCGTTTGCTGATGCATGAGTTTTGCTTACGATTAAGGCACGGACCATGGCAACAAGGCCACGAACAACATCCAAAGGAGAAAGCACAAGGCCACTTCCCAAGAATTGACGAACACGAAAACGCGTCAAAGCACTGCATTCTCTTGCGTGCTACACGTGTAAACTTTACAGCAAGTCTCGTGGGATTTTCAGACATGAAGTGTTTTCAAAATAAACATGCCAACAGTTTAGCAGCCCATGTCAAGGGCGTGAACCTGTGTTCAGTGACGCGTTTTTCTCGGCTCAGTTTTGGCGGATGCAGGGATGCACTCTGCAGACACCGGTCACACACCGCCCATCTCCCTTTGGGCTCGGCAGATGTGCCCGATTTTTGCTTGGTTAGAGCGGAGCAGTTTGATGCGTCTGCAACACAGACGCATCGGGGAGGGGTAGCCCTTGGAACTTCGGGTACCTCAGCTTCCACAGAGCTTGAAGGCCCCAAGGGTCGACTCAGGGAGGCTGCAGCCGGGCTGCGGTTGGTTTTGCGTTGCGCGCAGTCAGATTCTCAGGTGATGCGTTGGGTCTCCATTCTGGTAGGATTATGTGTTGCGGTTGCTGACACCCCGGATATTTTACCGATCTTCAAGCGCTTCTCCGTGTTGCTTGCCGAGCTGAGTAAGCTTGCAGACCAAGAATTGGGTCCTTCAGTTGCAGGGAGGCAAGAAGGAATCAGCTATCAAGTCCACCTGGGCTTGGTCCAAAACCTGAAACCGCGACTAGGCAACAAGTCCCCTAGGCTGGCAAAGGGCCCAACTACTTTGTGTGCCACTGGTCACACGAAGCCATTGGTTTGCCAGCGTGCCAGGAGGTGGGTGGAGACTCCTGGATGTACTGGGAGAGCTTTTGGGTCCCGGCGGAGGATGGGGCGGGCAGTTCGGGTGAAGGAAATGAAGGTGCTGGTAGCTTGAAGGCAAGAGGAACACACGCCGCAGCGTACCTGTTGGCACCCTCTTGAAGCAAACTTCGCCTCCCCCTTCGAAGAGAATGCGAAACAGTAGGCGGCTTGCTGTAGCCCTGTGGAGTTGCCATCATGTTGCCAGTATGATGTGCCCACTTCAGCAGGTAAAGGAGGCCATGGGCCCTCTGGGACGTAAGGGCACTCATTCTCTTGCGCGAGGTGTACTTTTCAACGTCGGACCGCGTGCCTTTCGACACTTGAGAAGAGCGGGTCTCAAAGTTCCGAGGGCGAGTCAACCATCTTCCCAGTGAGCTTCATGCCCATATGCACGTGAACGAACAAGAGCAAACCAGCAAGTCCTGGATATGTTTGGTAGGGTTCCCATATTCCCCTCCCCCTGGCAATCTTGGGGCTGAAAGCGAAAATGCAACTGGAGCTGCATCGGCACCTGAGCCCTCCTTGCCAGACAAAAAGGCGCTGAATTCTGCAACTCCTTGCTTGGGCGTTCCAACTCATTTTGTCCGCACAACCTTCGCGAAAAGGACTCCTCCCAGCAGTGTTTCTTTAAGAGGGACCCAAATCACTTTCTCTAAAAACGGGCACCAGGGCAAAGGGCCGGATCCGCCGAACCTCAACGCTTCCACCGGCCTTTTTTCGGCCGAGTCGTTTCTGCGACTGGGTGGGATTCATCTTCGGGTTCCTTCAGGACGCGGCCCTTGCCACGGACAGCCCGGCCTTCGGGGACAGCAAAGGCGCTATGCGCGGGGCCCAGGGGCTCGCGGGTGAAAACACGAGGAAGAATACACCGGCAAAGTGCGCCCGCGCCGTGACCCCAAACCAGCACCTACACCAGTACCCGAAGCTGCACGCCCCTGGCACCAGCCCGTCAATCTCGCAAATCACTTTCCCCTCTTTATTAGAAGTTAGAACCCCAATAGCTTTCAGTAACCCAACGGGCTGGATTCTGGGAGGGAGGGAACCCCTGGTCTTTTTGGGGCCATGGCCAAACTGCTTGCTTTCCAGGATGTCCAGAATGTATACCCTTCACTCAAGGGCAGATAGGGCCATTTTCTGGATAATTGTCCTGGAGAAAATAATAGGCATCCCCCAGATTCCCTCGGACCCCTTCTGGAACCCTCCCTGAAAGCCGGCCTAAACCACCGCAGAGCCTAGGCAGAGACCCCAAAGCTTTCAGCTACTGGGGAAAATAGTGCTTACTGTGGAGCAAACACTTTGCCGTGCAGCCGATCGCTTTGCACTATCCAGTTGCTGATGCCCTAACTACGGATACATGGCTGGTCCCAGGAAAACTGGGTTCAGACCGCGCGCCCGCATATTATGCAGCAGCTACCCGCTCGGTATACAATTAACCCCCAGTGCATTTGGCTGAATCGGCCGGTGTGGCACAGGGTCGGTTCGCTGCCTTTTGGGTTGGGAAGCGAAACTGCACGTCCCAACATTAACCCCCCTTGGGAGTCAGTACTAGAGGCCTAAGATTCAAGGACACCGAAAGCCCGCACTGAAAAGAACCCCCCGAGAATAAGGTCAATCACCGGAGGGCTTGCTGATGTGGTTTACCACTGTTTTAGTACCAGGGTCATCGGAGCTGCCCACTTTGGAAGGGCTTGAGAGGATTCCCTTGGCAGTGGGAACCAACTCCTTCCCACAACCCTGCAAATGGCCGCTGCAATGTTCGATCCTTTCAAAGGAGAACTTTCAGCGTCCTGACGTCCTGAAATTTTAGGACCTTCTTTTGGATGCGTGATAGGAAAATATAACAGGACACCTGCCACTCTAAGGGGTTAAACCCAAAAACCAGAGGAGGTGTCAACCCAGCCGTCTTTCAATTTCAGCCTGCGGCCGCAGGCTGCAGCCCAGCCTCTCTTCCGAGGATGGTTGAGAGGGGGTCTGCGGGTTTTCTGTGTCACTTCTTTGGGGGTTGATGACAAATGAAGAAATTTGGGCCATCGTTCTTTCAACAACTGGCATTTTTTCTCTGCCATTTTTCGTGTGATTTCAATCCCGGAAAGAAGGATCCCGGAAGGAAGAGGCCCGCCAGCTTGAACATCACATGACTCAGGTAGTTTCTGCAAGGGGTTTGCACGGCGCAGGGGGGAGCCATGGTTCTATGCCTGTTTGAGGGGAACCTCGCAATCTCGTGCAAAAAGGAGATTTCTGGCAAGTCTTTGTGCTACCAAGAATCCCTTTGAGTGACAAAAACATAGGGATGCTTCACTTTGGTCGGGGATATGGTTTTGAAGACCAGGATGGGGATGACACCCGCTGCTGTGCGTTCAGTTTGCTTCGTGGCCGGATGTGCTCAAGCGGTTGTTTTCCTTTGGTTTCCTTTAGGCTTCATTGCTCAAAGCACAATACCCCGCCTCCTTGTGAGATTTTGGCAACGAACCAAAATTCCTGCCACATAGTGAGCCGAGCGACCTTCCACGGCAAATGTAAGGGGCGGAAATGGAATCATGATATAAATGCACCAATAATTGCTTCCATCGCCCTGGTCCTTCTTTTGGGCACCTTCTTGTCGGTCTGTGGACATGTTTTGCAGACTGCCTGGCAAGGCCTCAGCAAAGCCAATTGACGTTCTGTCGATTGTGGCCCGTGGTCATTGAGTTCTTGATTTCCAATGAGGATGGCACTTCTGCATGATCACAACCAAGGAGCTTGCTAACGATTGCAGCGCTTGCCTCAATCTCAAGTACTGAATGTTGGTAGGACCACAGCCACCATCCAGCCTAACCCCTGCTGTGATTCGATAAGTTCAGCTTTGTGAGGCATGTGTCAAACCAGGGAACCAAATAGAGAAGGACTGGTGTTCTAGGGGTACCTCAGGGCTGGCAGTCGATGGCTACATGTGCTCCTAGTTTGGCATGGGATGGGGCCTGGGTTGAGACACCTTGACCTCTTGAGTTGGACTTGACTTGAGTCACGTTTTGGGTTTGGACCATTTTAGTGGTAAACAACGTTTTGGGTTTGGACCATTTTAGTGGTAAAGCGACACCTTGAGTTGGACTTTATACTTTTTGGGTTTGGACCATTCTAGTGGTCAGCAAACAGCTCAGACTTGTTTTGGCCGATTCACCAGGGAAGTGAGACAAGCCTCAGGTTGAAATGCTTCATGCAGGCTTTCGCAGTCCTTTTCTGCCGTGACCCTGCAGTTGCTTGTTGGCAGGAAATGCAAGAAATCGGCCAATATGTCCGTTTGCGGTGGACACATACAATTTGTTGTTTCCTAATGTGTTCTTGTGCCGCTTGAACCGAAACAAAGGTTCAACACACGTCTGAAAGTGATGTGACTCTAGAATCCATCGCGCCTCTCAGTCTTCTCTGGGAGGCACGAAGGGATGGGAAGAGGAGAGTGAAGAGCCATCATCATTCATTATTTTCTATGTGATGGCGAAGAGATGTGTGAAGAGTCACGTCGCGGTTTTCCCATTCAGACGGTTTCCTCGTCATCGGGGTCTTACCTCTTGCATTCTTCTCATCTCCACGTAAAATCAGGCCCAGATCGAGGTTTGACTGGGGAAATTGCAATAAGTTTCCATGGGGGTTGGTGGAATTCAATCCCCCCGGCAAGTGATATCCAACAAGTCCCCAGTTAATCTCACATCTGAAATTGCCATGTGTGCTTCCCTCATGACTTGGCAGGCCGCGCCAGCCATCTCTGATGGCATGAGCGTCCTGCATCAGGAGGGGGGAGCTGGATGCTACAGACGTCCCGGCTGACACGCAAAATTCTCAAAATGCAAATTTCCACGGAACCCAAAAAGGGTTCCCCAAAGGGAGATTCAACGAACCATGGGCTGTTCTTGGTGTTTCATGTGAATCTGCGGAAGTGTATCTCGATCTCAGCTGGGGGCAAGACTGCCCATCCCTGGGTCCACTGCGGTTGGAGGGGTGTTGCGTGGGGCTGCTGCCTCGGATCCTGGGGGCGGTCTTGAGTCCCCGCGCATGTCGGCAGGTGGAGAATATCCAGCATGCCATGCACTGCCCTCTCATGCCCGAAGGGGCGTCTTCCACTGACAGCTTTGTGGAACTGCCTCAGGCGCTGGTGGCAACCGGCTTGGCGCGCCCCTCGTTGCGCTACCCATGGTTGCCGCTTGTATGGGCTTTTCTGTTGTCCATCGGCAGGGCATAGATTGCAGGTTCCGACGGTTGGTGCCCTGACTCGCGGGCGGAAGCCTGGGCCTCGGTCGCTGTGCGGCGGACTCACTTGCCGCGGACTCCGTGGGCTTCGGTTGGCGGGGAAGGAAGGTTTCAGCCCTGGCCAGTCCGGGTTTTTCTGGAGTCAGCTTCGGGATTTTTCCGGCAATGTGATGGACACCCTTGCAAGGAGCTGATTCTTCGGGGCGGCGGACACCAGGACATGCCTCTAGTCCAATCGGGACCTGGCACTGGACTCTTGAGCCGGACCACCAGGCGTGGCTGGCCAAGCTGCTCCCAGGCGCGCAGGCGTGGCAGTGGTTGGTTCTTACGAGTGCGTGGCGCGTTCAGCCGGTCGTTTGAGACTTGGGCGCTTTTGGTTTTGAGCAGGTTCTCGCCGCTTCCCAATCCCCGAGCCGGGGAAGGAAATGTGCCAGGGGGGTGCTTCATGCCCGAGGCCGTTGCCACCTTTTGGAGGTGGCACTTTCGCACAGTGGTTGTCTTCAGGAGGAACACAGGTGGCTACGGTGGCGGAGCTGGTGCGCAAGTGTCGCCGGCTTCGGCGGTTGAGAAACTGCATCAACTGGTAAGGCTCCAGGAACAGGATGTGCGGAGTCTCCCTGAAGGGCTGTACCAGGGTTCCGGATTTGAGGTTACCCTATTTTCGGCCCAGACTCCCAGACCCATGTCAGTCATTGTGAATGGCGGTCAACAGAGGCACAACAGAGGCAGCCGTTTCCGGCCGGGAGATGAAGAGGTCCTTTACTTGGGATTGCTTGTTTTGTATTTGCGAGCTGTACGTTTGCTAGTCAGATGATGATCAAACCTCACCTGGAGTAAAGTAATTCGACATGCTTGCCGCGAGTGGAGGAAGGGACTGACCCTCCCATCCCAGTCAAGCCATAGAGAACCAAGCCGAATTGGAGGAGAAGCAACAGGTTGCCTGCGCGAGGTTTCTTTTTTCCCCCATGTGATTTGGTTCTTAGTGAGTTCCCCCTTTGACCAGCGAAGTGGCGATACCGGAAGCAGAGCCTTTCGATTGCAACGAGGACCTGGGCCCTGAAGATGAGCAGGAGCGCTTGACCCGGGCTGCGATGAAGGAGACTGGGGAAAGCGGGGAGCTGGGGGTCCCCGGTCACAAGGTGTGACCGGAATGCTCAGATGAGGTGGTTGCTGCACGTATGGAGCTTTTATAATGTATGCATTTGCACATGAGTGTTTACGTGCGTACGTAGAAATTATACCTTTTCTGCCTTACACACTTGCTTTGGTAAACATGACCTGTACCTGAGATTCGACCTGAACATAGCGTTCAAATGTTGTGAGCAAAAGAGGGGAGTGCGTTGAAAATAGCGACTTCATCCTGATTTGTTGCTGGCAGCACCTGCCCATAAGAGATGTCGCCAAAGAAGTCAAGCCCTTTCGGACCGAGCGCTCAATTTGCCGCGTGTCCCAAGAGCTGTGCGAGAAGACAGCACCAGACCTTGCATGGATGGGCACCAAAGAGCCCAACTGCAAGAGTCTCTCGGCTTTAGGCAGAGGCTCCTCTCCACCAAGAGGAGTGTGACACTGGTTTGCGGGTTCCATGGGGTGGCGCATTTCAATGTGACATGTTTGGTTTCCTAGTCAGTGTGCCTGTTCTGAAGACCTCAGCATGTCGAGCTGGTATTTGTCCGTTTCCGTGCTTGCTATCATTGTTGGATATGTTGGTTGGTTTCTATGCAATGTTCAGCTGGTAACCTGTTTTGAAGATACCCTACATTTGGCTGGGCTAAAGCGTTAACCGTAGGTGGTCGCTTGTCTTGACTCTTAATAAGTATCCACTTGGGCCACCATTTTGGCTCAAGTGGACCTTTTGATCCTTTGTCTTGTGATTTGAAATCTTTCTTTCCCCTACTCTCAAAGCCATGTACGCCCCCGCCTACGCTGGTGCCGCGGCAGCAGAGGCCAAGGCTAAGGCAAAGGCCTCCATGGCAAAGTACCTGGCGAACCTCGTGAAGAGGGAGGAAGAAGGATGGACCGTTTTGGCTGCTGAGGTCCCTCAGGCACCTGACGAGCGTTTCTTCTCCAGCGCAGATGAGCTGGAGCAGGCCCCCCTTATCCCGGCCAAGCGCAAGGCAGAGGATGAGCCGATGGAAGATGCAGCCCCTGGGGTGGCGCAGGTGCCGAAGGCCCTGACACGCCCCCCAGGGGCGTTCCTGGAGCTCCTGAACCCGCCGGAGGAGGACGTGCCCATGGAGGAGCTCCTGGCGAAGGACGAGAAGGAGCTGCCGATGCCCAGGTTCCCCTCGGCTGCAGCCCGCTTGGAGGAGGCCCGCCTGGATGCCCGGGCAGACGCCAAGTGGCAGAGGCGCCGGGAGCTGATGGCGAAGGTCAAGGAGCAGGCGTCCTCGGAGGAGGATGAGAACCCCGCAGCCCCCCCGCCGGGGGGGAGCGTGTTCACCAAGGCCCTCAAGGTCTCGGAGGGCCTCTACCAGTTCAGCGACGACCAGATGGCGGGCGACTTCCCTTGCTTCGATGCGACCACGGCCACTAGGCTCCGCCGACTGCAGGCCAAGGACGTCCAGCGGCTCCTGCGAGGCTTTGAGGGCCCCCAACTCAAGCAGGGGGGCCTGGAGCGCGTTGTGGAGGCCTTCTACATCGCCAAGATAATCAGACCCGCCTGGAGGGCTGGGAGACCGCGGTGCTTCCTGAAGGAGGAGGGCCTTCCGTTTCCGCAGACAGGACCGGAGTGGCGATTGGTCTACCGGGCCATGGGCAAGGTCCTCGCGGCCCGGGCCTTCCTCACGGACACCCCGGCGGAGGTGATGCAGCTCCCGGTCCAGGACGTGGCGGACTCCAAGGAGCAGATGATCCTGCGGGCGGTATGCGACGAGCGCATCTCGGTCCCGGTGGAGAGCCTCCAGCAGTTCCCAGAGGTGTACAAGGCCCTCATGGACCGCATTGGAGGCCCGGGGGCCCTGGCGGAGGTGAAGGTCAACTGGCGCTGCAACACGAAGCAGTGGTGGGTCGGCGCAGTCCCCGACTCAGTGGCCCCCTCCATCTACCGCAAGCTCGGCTACACCAACGACATGATCAAGCTGATGGGCCTGGACCCCTCCGCCCCTGGGTGCCGGACAGGTGCCGATGGCCCTGACATCCGCCCCAGGGGAGGCGAGGGCGATGAGGGGATCGTTTACCCCCCCATCATGGCGGACAACGTCCACGGCGTGGTGGGTAAGGACTACCGGAAGAAGAACTATCCGGTGGAGATGAAGCATGTCTTCTGGGCGCACATGGAGTGTGGCCTGGTCCTGAGCTCCGTCACCCCGTGGGAACTCATCCCGAAGACAAAAGGGGAGACCCGGGGGGGCTACATGTGCAAGTATTGTAAGGGGTACTGGCGTGCCGGGGGAGGGGGCACCCGCCTCCTCCAGATCCGGGCCGGCAAGGCCATCTTGCAGCTGGTGTTGGACGAGCCGCCGGAGGGCCTCTACAACCGCTGGGTGAAGGAGCGGCTGGAGTACTACCGCCGGGTGGAGCCCTCGGCCCCGTTGCGGGACGTCTCCATCGTGGACCAGAAGGTGCCCAGGTTCAGATTCAGCCAGACCACCCAGACAGGCCACGTCTCCAATGCCATCTGGGAGCTGATTCTGCGGAATCCGGAGGCTGCTGCGCTCAAGCGCATCGATGACATCGCGAAGGGGGCCGCGTGATGATGCGGGACAACGCCATCTTCCGGCACACCATCCAGGACCGCGGCCATCCGGAACGGATGCGCAGCGCACCCCGGGGGGGGGACAGCTGCCGAAGGCGCTGATATCCCCCCCCAGGGAACAGCGCAGGCCCAGACTTGCACCAGGCGAGGAAAATTGGCGCGGCTTGGGCTGATCCGGGGTGCGCCTTGGTTCCCCTCTCTTGTTTGGTTTTCCCTTTTCGGGGCGGCTCCCTGGGTCCCCCTTTTTCCCCCGTTTCCTCCGTTTCGGGGTTGACTTTCCGGGGTTTTGGGGGGCCCCCTGTTGTTTGGTTGGGGTTTGCACCTAGGGACTAGGCCCCCGGCTCGAGTGGATCATGATGATGTGGAGGCCCCGCCTCCCTTCCCCGTTTGGGACGACCTTCCTAGGGGCGCCAACCGCGCTCCAGTTGATTTTGCATGACCTTGGATTTGCACCAGTGCAGTCGGACGGGGAAATCCTCGTGGCGTGCTGCCTGGAATGGGTCAAAAAGGACAAGGTCGCCAACCCGGATGCGGTGGTCTTTGACCCGCGGCCGTGGACACGGATCGTGGGGCTGGCACCTGACGGCAACCACGTCCTGGTGGCCTCGGACACCTACAACTTGATCCTCGCGAGGATACTCGGCTCCCAACCACAACCGCTGGAGGAGGCGGATTTGGAGCTCGCTACTAAGACCCTGCAACAACTTCTGTTTCGTGCGGCAGGCGCCAGGCAATCGCACACCTATTCTCCACTGGAAATGGAACAGGCCATCCGGGACCGCGAAGAGTGGATCCTTTCCGGATCGATTGAGGCCCCGGATGTCCTGGCAGTGGCCAACAAGTGGCGGCATTGGAAACCAGGGAAGATCAAAACCCAATTGCCGACATCTCAGAGAGCGTTGGAACAACACTTGAGGGCCAGGTGGTTGGAACGCCTCCTGGGATACTTCATCCCCTTCCGGCACCAGATCCCCTACATGCACCAGGTGATGGGGGCCAGGGAGCTGGAGGAGTTTGGCCACCTCTTTGGTGATGCCCGGTTCCGTACCATCCGGGCACACTGCTTGGCCTATGAGGGCATGCGCAAGATCGGCTTCCAGAACCTCCCCTGGACGGCCGGCGACGTCCGGCACCTCATGAACCAGGCGGTCACGTTGGAGGTCACCCCGGCGAAGCTCCAGAAGTGGTGGGGCACTTTAAAGTGGCTCTCCATTAAACTCGGCATGCTCAACGTTGACGAACACAAACAACTCCTGGAGAAGCGGAAAGCCATCCAGGAGACGCTGGTGGACACCCAGGTCAAGCCACAGCGCAAGGCGGTGGTTCCGACCCGGGCAATTGTTTGGGCCCTGGAACAAGGGGCAGAAGGGGCCCCGCCGGAGAACCGGGTCCCGGAGCTGACCAAAGCAGTGGACAGGTACATCATGGCGATGGCCAGGTTCAACCTGGCCTGCAGTGCGCGCTTCAACGACGTGCAGCACACCTCGCCGCAGACGGTCAAGTCCACGAGCAACACCCTGGAGCTGCTGGCCTGGCAAACGAAGACCACGTCGGCAGTGGCCATCAAACGGAACCCGGTCCCGCTCATCGCCCCATTGTTCTCCTTCTCGGGGGCCAGATGGTGGATCCCCTTGGAGCGGTGGTGGAAGAGATTCAGGGCCTCGGAGGAGTTCCGCGAGATGGACTACCTGATCCCCACGATCAACAAGGACAGGACGGGCTTCATCCCCCGCCCAGGAACCCCAGACAGGTCCCTGAGGTGGCTCAAAGACGCCTTGGGGAAGCAGGGCGCGCCAGTCAAGGACGTGGCTGAACTCTCATGGTACTCCTTCCGGGTCTTCATGCCGGATTTGGCATTCCAGGCGCACATACCGAGGGACCAGCGCCAGTACCTGGGAAACTGGTTCAAGGAGTCCACGGCGGATGTCTACACCCGGGAGAAGCGACACGTGGTGTGCTCCATCTGGGACCAGGTCCTCCAGAAGCTCCCGTCCATGCAACTCGAGGCAGGAAGGGCGGTCCGAGTCGACCTCGGACATGAGGACTGGGAGGACAAGGTGGAGTGCCCGGCCTCACCGAAGGCCTTGTTCAAGGAAGTCCCGGACACACCGCCCTCGAATGCCAGCTGGGATGTGATCCCCGCCAACAAGCCGGCCATCACCAAGATGGCTGCGGATGAGGTGCCCCCGCCTCGGGGTCCACTGACGGTGGTAGCCACCACGGCCCGAAAGGGTCCCACCAAAGCTTACAGCATGCACCTACTGGACACAGATGGAGTCACAGTGGGGTGCGGCTGGAGGCCGGGACCGCTCAAGATTTCGGAGCTGGCGGAGCAGGACTTCCATGCTGAGCCGGAGGTGTACCTGGGATGCACCAGATGTTTCCGGCATTTCACCTTCCCGAACACGTGGATGGCCGTGGAGCCCTACGCAGCACAGGACTCCGAGGCCTCCATCTCCCTCTCCTCGGACACCGACGAGAGCGTGGACACTCAGTCGGACAAGGAGGCGGTCGTCCTCCCGGAAATTGAGTGAGGGGTGGATAGCGCAGGTGCCGAGGGCCCTGACACGCTTCCCCCCATGCCTCAAGGCAAGGAGGCAGGGGGAGAGGGCGCAGGTGCCGAGGGCCCTGATACGCCCTCCCCGGCACCCCCCCAGGGGCCCAGCCCCGCGGCCAGCGGGGAGCGCAGGTGCCGAAGGCCCTGACACGCAACCCCGAAGGGGCCTGGAGGGGGGAGACACAGGTGCCGAGGGCCCTGAGATGTTCTCACCCCTATCCCAGGGGGCCAGTGCCCCGGGAACCAGGGGACACAGGTGCCGAGGGCCCTGAGATGTCCCGGGCATCCCAGGCGGCGGATTGACGGGGTCCGCACCGGGTGGACCGCAGCCGGACCGCTGGACGCACAGGTGCCGAGGGCCCTGAAATGCGACAGCGGGACCACACGGCATACGTGGAGGGAGGACCTCCCCAACGACCAGCTCGTCCGTTGGTATTGGCAGCTGATGCGATCCGTCCGTTGGGGATGGCATCAATTCTACTCCCATCAGCTGCTGAGGGGAGCTGCCCAGTGGAGCTGGGCAATCCTCCCATTTTGGCACTAATCCTTATGCGGCGTAAAGGATGCACCGTTTCGCGATTAAGGTACCAGTAGCACCAATGTGGTGCTTTGAAGAGTCTGGGCTAAAGCGTTAACCGTAGGTGGTCGCTTGTCTTGACTCTTAATAAGTATCCACTTGGGCCACCATTTTGGCTCAAGTGGACCTTTTGATCTTTTGTCTTGTGATTTGAAATCCCGCCCACCCACACCATGGCGGCGACACCAGATGAGTTGGTGGCACCACCACAGGAAGTTCCTGGAGTGTACACGGACGCAGTGGCTAAGCTCCACAAGACCGCCAGGAACCTCATGGTCCTCAAGGGCATCCCGTGGTTCATCCAAGCGACACTGTCGGATGAGGGCTTTGTCTCGATGGAGGACCTCGCGACCCGGTGGGACTCGCCCGACCGTGCAAGGGAGACGGCGCCGGGGGAGTTGGGCTTCGCCCCCAACAACCACCACTACACGGATGTGACCTCCCGGCTGATCGCGGCCCGCATGTTCCAGGTGGTTCACGCGGCTCAACGATCCATGGGAGTTGGGGCGCATGCAACAGCGGGACCCGGGCCACACACGCCCGGGGACACCGCCCCGAATCTCACGGTCTCGTGCGAACGGGGACAGCTGGAGAGGGTTTGGGAGGAGAAGACCAAGCTCACCAAACCCAAGCTGGCCCTTCAAGGAAGCGACCAGCTGGTGAAGCGCCAGTTCAAGCTCTGCGCAGGAGGCGAGATCGGTTTCATCCCCATGAAATACCTGGTAAGCGCACTCCCGGAGCCAGGAGAACGGCCATGGAAGACCACTAAGAAGAGCACGGTTGATGGCTGGGACCGGGAGGATGAGGTGGAAGAGCGGGGCGAGCCCAAAACTCGCCACCAGCTCGAGAGGATGCACGCGGTGTTCCGCAACACCCTCCTCATGTGCGTCCTCTCGTTCCCGCAGTTCGGCCAGTTCGACATCACCCGGGAGGACTTGGAGAGCTGGTACGAGTGGTTCTATGGTGAGGACATCGGGGGCCGTTTTCCCCCGCCAGAGGACCACGTCCTGGCAATTGCCGAACGCAACGCATGGCGAAAGATTCACGAGAAGATGCATGAGGGCAACACCCTCAAGGCGGCCATGCTGTCGGTCAGGCAGGACACATTGTTCTGGACACGTGAGGTCTATGAGAAGATCAAGACCTTTTCCAGGGGCCGCCCATCAACCAGGACATCCATGGACTACGCACCACCTCAGAAGGGCAAGAACAAGTCCAAGGGCAAGGGGAAGCCCAAGGGCAAGCCTGGGAACAAAGGGAAGGGTAAGACCCCCCACCCGAACAATCAGGCGTCCCGGGGCGGTAACAAGCAGGCAGCCACCGACCCGAAAGGGAACCAGTTCTGTAACAACTGGATGCGCGGGCGCTGCCCGGGCAACTGCGGCCGCACCCACAAGTGCAACCTCATCCTGGCAATGGGCCGCATCTGCCTGGGGGACCACCTCCCGCAGGACTGCCCGGGTTGACTAGGGGCGCTGACCCCTACCCCCCGGGAGGCCTCAGGTGCCGAGGGCCCTGATAAGGCCCGGGGGGGCGAGAAGGGGCGCAAACGCCCCAAGCAGGCACAGAAGCCCCCTCCTGCAGGTGCCGAGGGCCCTGACACAGGGGGGGGACAGGCCAGGTGGCGGCCATCCTCGGCGGAACAAGGATGGGGACGGCAGAACCAGCGTGCACAACGCCCTCGCCGTGATCAGAACAGCCACACAACCGGCACAACGGCGGCGCCTCAGTCCCGAGCCACAGGTGCCGAGGGCCCTGATATGGCGGGGACGGGACGGTTCCCCGCAGGTGCCGAGGGCCCTGACACGGGGGGCCGCACCCACTGGCAGCACACCGCAACGCCAAGGGACACTCCCAGGAAGCAGCCGATCCCACTTCCGGCGCCCAACATCATCAAGCAGGACCCGGTGGTTTTCCACAAGAGCTTGGTGGGGCTGAATGAAGGGGGCCAACGCCTTTCAGCTACCCCCCTGACAAGTCCAACGGAGCCGTCACCGGGATTGGACATCTTCCCGTGGATGGAGAACATCCCTGAGCGTCTGGTACAGCGGCTGAGATGGACACAGGGCACATCGCCCAAAGTTCCATCCAGTGGGCCCATCATTGTCCTGCTCTATGCAGGCAAGGAAGACCCAACTTCCTTGGACAGCTGTCTTCATGCCAACTACCCACACCTTTCCAGCATGGTGGTGGCGGTAGACATCCTACGGTCTGGACCAAAAGGGGACCACGATATGCTCCAACCCAAGCTGTATGGAGCTCTTTGCACGGCAGCAAAGCAGGGCCGAGTGGTCTTCATTGGAGGAGGACCCAACTGCAGGACATGGTCCATCCTGCGCCACATACCAAAACCGGGGGCTCCCACCCCGGTGCGAGAACCCCACTGACCAGGCCGCCCAGACTCAACTTGATGATGACAACATCCTCATTCTGAGACAGATGTACATCACCAGCCTGGCAAGGGCCTCACGAGCGGCGGTTTCTCTGCCAGGGCCCAGGTCCTTCCTGGAACACCCGGAGGACCCAGTGGTGAGCAGCTCGCTGCCCAAAGCCAAGGAATGCTCATCCTTCTGGATCACAGAGGAGGGGCAGCTTTGGATGGAGGAGAACTCCTTGACAGCAATCTCCTTCGACCAGTGCCGCCTGGGCCAGCTGGTCAAGAAGGCCACTACGCTGGCCACGGATCTCCCGATCCAGGACTGGGATCAAATGCGGTGCACGCATCAGTCACATGTGGGCACCAACGAGTCCTCGACTCTTAGCAGATACCCTTGGGATATGATGGCAGGCCTGGCCAAAGCCATCGCTGTGTCACTCGCAGCGCCGGGGCACATCCGGATCCCCTCACAATTTCCGGGAAACCCCAAGGAACCACCTAAGGGGCGGGGGTCGGACCCCCCGGAAGGCCATTCCCCCCGGGGAAAACGGGGGCCCAGTCAAGGAGGCGGTCCCTCCTCATCACACCAGGGCTCCAAGCCCGGAGGCAAGAACGCCCCGAAGCCCCGCCTGCACGGGCAGTTCCACCCTGAGGCAGACACCGTAAGCCCTCGTGGAACAATGAACCCAGACTTCCCATCTCCCATGCCTCACTGACCGGGTGGCGATTGTCCAATTGGGTTTCCGCTCACGCCCCCTGAGGGATGGGGGGGGAAAACCTTCCCCAGGGAGGCTCAACCCCCCTTTTCGGAGAATTTCCCCATTGGATACTTTGGGCACCCTGATCTTGACCCTTACCCGGCCCTGGATTGACAAGGTCCGAATGTCCCTGGCATCAGGTGCCACCACACACCCCTTCCAGGAAGCCGACCTCGAGGAGCTGCGGGCTATCCTAGGACCGAGGCACCTCCATGAACGATGCCCAGGACAACCCTTCCTCCTGGACTTAGTGTCGCACTTGGCATCCCTTTCAGGTGACCCTGATTGGGAGTTCCCCCTAACACTGAAAGAGGGGGTCCCCTTGGGAGTCTCGGACCCTACCTTGACCTCCCCGGGAGTTTGGCCCACTAAGGAGGAGCTTAAGGGAGAAGCCTGGCTGGGGGAAGATCCCCCCCCGCCAGTGGCTCATGATAACTACCCAACGGCTGAACTCTTTGCCAAGGAAATCGAATCAACCTTTTACGAGGAACGAGCCTTGGACATGGTGGACGGGCCCTTCACTCGCTCCGAGGCGGCAGAGAGGTGCCGCTGCAAACCGGAGGAACTTTGCCCGGGCCCCCTTGCAGGGATTGATGAGTCGGACAAGATCAGGACGATCTATGATGGCTCAAAAGGGGGAGCAAACGCACACATCCAGGCTCACACGGAGGAGAAGACCACCGCACCGATGGTTGGAGACTGCCTCCATGCCATCCACTGGCTCAGGACAGCGGCGGACCATCCTCATCTACTCCGGTGCAGGGGCAGTCCCCAGGTGCCGAGGGCCCTGAGAGGGACCCCCACAGCACCAGCCTGCCCCCAGGTGCCGAGGGCCCTGATAGGGGCAGGCGGATGATGGAGACCTCTGGCGGCCTGGACGTCTCTCCGCGGTCAACACCCTCAAAGAAGGGGCCACTCCCAGGTGCCGAGGGCCCTGATTGGAGGGCCCCATTCCCCCCAACCCCCCCAGGCACGGAACGCCCTGGGGGAGCAGGGGGGAACCCCTGACGTGGCAGCCGCCGACACAGGGGGAAACCTTCATCATCCTCAAGGCGGATGTCACCAAGGCCCACAGGCGCATAAAAGTGCTCCAGAAAGACTGGAAATACCAGGTGGCCTGCATCCAGAACCGGTGGTGGGTCAATAGAGTGGGCACGTACGGCATGGCCTCGGCACAACTGTACTGGGGAAGAAAGGCATCCTTGGTGCTCAGACTCTTGTACTACATCTTCCCTCAGGTGGACTGGCACTTAGTCTTTGTGGACGACTACTGCTGGGTCCTCAGATGCAGCAGGGCGGACTGGGACGCCACAGCCATCCTGGCCACTCTTCTGGCGCTGGGAGTCCCGCTTTCTTGGAAGAAGACGGCGCTCTCCCCGGTCAATACCTGGTTGGGATTCGTGGTGGACCCAATCACGCCCTGTGTGCTGCTGGCTCCAGTCAAGCACGTCATAATCCTGGCCACTCTCAAACGGCTGGCCCAGGGGGACATCTTTACCAGCAAGGAGGTGGAACAAGCCCTGGGCCGGATTCAATGGGCTACTTCGGCGTGTCCATTTTGGAGCTGGAAGAAGGCCTGCACCACTTCGGGCAGGCCACCGAAGCTGGTTCGTGCTCTGGCCATCCTTCTGGGGAAGCTCTTCAACCAGAGGTTCCCACTGGCATCTCCATTTGCTCCCACACTTCCATGGACGGGGGCATCTGATGCGGGAGCTGGCAAACAGGCGGACCATGCATGGGTTGGTGGTTGGTGCTCGGACGTGCCCAACCCCGACAAGTCCCGAGTGAAGTGGTTCCAACACAGAATCACACCGGAGGGCGAGCCGTGGGCCTTCACTACTGGGGACCCGCAGCGGGCGATAGCGGCCTTGGAGCTCTTCGGCCTCCTCCTTTTGGTGAGGGCTGTTCTGCTTTGTGCAGCCGGCTCGGCTTCTCACACTAGGATTCTGGTTGCTAGTGATAACCAGGGAAACGTTTTCTCCCTGCTTAACGATTCCACTCGCAGGATGCCCAATGCGGCCATCCTCATGGAAATTGTGTTAACACTGCATGACCACCAGGTCATGTTAGGACCGTCGCATGTGAAGCGCGACTTTAACACATGGGCGGATGAACTTACTCATCCGGACCCGCAATTTCCGACTGAGAACCGGGTCTTCCCCTCAGTCGAAAGCGAATTGATCAAGCTGATCTTCGCTACTTTCCTTCCTCACCCATGATGCCGGGAGGGCATCCGGTGAGGTGGGAGGATTCCTCCCTCGCTGTGGGAGTGGCATCAATTCTACTCCCATCAGCTGCTGAGGGGAGCTGCCCAGTGGAGCTGGGCAATCCTCCCATTTTGGCACTAATCCTTATGCGGCGTAAAGGATGCACCGTTTCGCGATTAAGGTACCAGTAGCACCAATGTGGTGCTTTGAAGAGTCTGATAGAAGTCATTTGTCATTGAGGTCCACAGAGAAACATCATTCATTCCCTTGCTGGTTCTCGGTAGGGAATGCCCCGTCAGCTTTGGGAATGAACCGTTTGGAATTCCCTTAAAGAACTACATCCACGGGGGATGGAATTTGGAGTGCTCATTCCCGGGATTCCCTGAGCAGAAAGTTCCGGACCCTAAACCAAAAACCAGCCTGAATGAGGCCCCCTGGCTGGCTCGGGGACCGACCCCTTTTTCCTTGGGGTTTTTGGGACTGGGGATCCGTTTCAAGGGCTCGTGAGTTGAGACGGAGCGAGCACCTGCCACACCGCAACCAACTGAGTCCACGGGAAGTCTTCCGCTGGCCAGGGGCCCGAGCGCACAAAAATACGATCGCAGCCCGGAATCAGACGCGTTGGAATGATCCTGCAAAGGTTTATGTATGACCCTGCCTCCCACGAACATAGCAACTGATACAAGATACCATCAAGAGGAAAACCATCTTCCAGGTAGCCTCCCACAGCTGCTAGGTTTGTTGGAGGGAGGGTATCCCTTGCTTGCGTCGAAGCATTGTCCTTGCTCTAGGAAGAAGGAAGCAAGCTGAGAATAGTGCAATATGGCCAGACAGCTAAGAAGATGTCGCCAAACTTGCTTCAACTCGGGCTCAGTTCCGAAAGTCCTTCGC
>CAUJNA010000492.1:20000-25000 GCA_963377175.1 Effrenium voratum | reverse complement strand
CTGTTGTGTGATGGGGCAGGGTTCCCTACTTTCACAGGCCATGGGTGCGACATGTTTGTTTGTCTTTTTACGTGTTGATTTGTCTTTGATGAGGTCACACAAGCGGACAAGCGGAGCACTTGGGGAGCCTCAGCCATCTCAAAACCCACGAAGAGCGGGTCTGCAGCTCCGTTTCAGGCCGTGGTGGATGCTTTCGGCATCACCTCCATGCTGGATTGCGCCTGCGGTGATGCCACCTGGCCAGGGCCCTACGACTTCGCGTTGGCCGGTATGACCCTCCAACCAATCAACATGGAACTTGACAGGGGGCCCCTTTAACAGGAATATGGTTGTCCAGGAGCCCCTTGTCAGGTTCCATGTTGATTGGTGGGTATGGGTGTGTCTTTTTTGAGGGGCCCTTCTTGGGATCGCGAAATTGATTGAACGAAAAACTGCTAGGAAACCACTCATTTCAGGGGAGACCCGCCCAGTTGCTCGTTAGACCATACGTCCCCCAAGAGCCCCCCGTGCAAGAGGATCTTGGAAAATCTGAATGAGGCTTGCCGAGGCTTTTGGCCCTACCTGAGAGCGGACCCCGAAACAACGCGCTCCTGGTACAGTTGAATCAGATTTAATCATTTGCATGGGTTCGGAGGCTGTTTGCTGGTGGCAGGAGTGACCCCTGGTTCTGGGAGTTTGTGACTAGTCAACTCAAACCAGATTTCACTCAATTGGCCCTGCTCATCTAGGGATACCCTTCCCCATGCTTTCCAGGAATCCTTCTTTTTCAGATTTCCCAAACCTGGCGAAAATGGATGGACATCTGAACGAAGGATTGGCAAAGCGACTGGAAAGGAATCAACCCTTCAAGCTAAATGCACACGGGTTCGACTTGGATTCTCCTTTGAAACCACCCCCAAAGAAAATGATACCGAGCCTGAAGCCAAGATGCACCCAAATATTCATTCTTAGCCCATACCCCCACTGAACGACCAGGTTCCCGTGTCCAACGTTTGATTTCCGCTGTACATGAAGAAATGGCGGCCAGCAGTTCCGCTCCTGGCGAAGTTTGGTCGCGCCAGTCCCCCGAAAGCGCCAGCTCCACTTTCCAAGAGCTGGCTGCTTGAAAGAGCCGATCGAGAAGCAAGGGACAAGGAGTCAATCAATGATTGGATGATGCCAGCAGTCAATTCGGCAATTTGATAGTCAGAGAATGGATTCTCTGGCATCAGGCTAAATCCTTTTGCCACATGGCAGTGCTTTCCTTCCTCATGTTCCAGTCCGGATTCTGGATTCTGGATCAAGATTAGGGATTTCCGTGTTCTTTTCTTTTTTCTTAGAATTCTTTTTTTGTCCAACAACACTCCCTAACAAAAGAGACCCAGCCCTTCAGCCCCGGTCCTCCGCGTGGCATCGCGTTCAGCCGGGCGGGTTCCAATGGATGCCTCAAATATTGCAAGGGAACAAGGGACCACAACATCATGCTCATCTTGTTTCCCCCTGGTGTTTTCTTTCCCCATGCTGCAGTTTCCATGCCACTATGTTCTTTTTTCTCCCCATGGTTTTTTGTGGCTTCCATTTTTTTCCATAGTTTTCCCCCTGGTTTTCCCCCTGGTTTTCCCCCTGGTTTTCCCCCTGGTTTTCCCACGGTTTTTCGTGGTGCTTTCCCATGCATTCCCATGGTTTTATCCCCCATGGTTGTGGTTGGTTTTGGACCATCACTTTTCTCCAGCAGCTGGTGTTGGTTTCCTGGGGGCTCTTGGTGAGGATGGTGCCTTTCTTCGTGGCGCGGCAGAAGGAGCTCCAGTACCTGGGCGTGGCCGGGGGTCCCACCCATGGGGGGGGGTGGATGGGGGGCGGGGTGGATGGGGGTGGGTGGGTGGGGGGCGGGGTGGATGGGGGTGGATGAGGGTGGATTGGGGAGGATGGGTGGGGGTGGATGGCGCGCCGGGTTGTTGGTGTTCTTGAAGGAAGCGGCGCCCGGAAATGGCAACGGCTGCCTTCTAGAAGCTGTTTCGCTTTTGGGCAAAAGATGTTTTGACGTTTTCTCAAGGTAGGAATTGCTTCCCCCCCCCCCCCGGCGCTAGTGGCAACGGTGTCCTACACGGGCCTGGCTTCGCCAGCTAAGCAATCGGTCAGAAGGAGAGAAAGGCGAGGGCAGGGCAAGCTGCGAGCTCATGGCTGATGCGCAAATCGACGCCTTCAGTGCGGGGACTGCCACAACGTCGCCTGCCGGGAGCTGCCTCCGTGAGGGAGCTGCCTCCGAGCCTACGTGGTGTCACTCTCGGCTTGGTCTCCCAAATCGGCAAGCTTGGTGCGCATTGGCCCTACGAAAAGGGAGCCATGCGGTGGATACAAAACTTGGGTCCAGTCCAGCCAAGCAAAAAGGGACTTCAGGGTGGAATCCACTGAACAGGGGTGAATTTCCTAAGAGTTGCGAGTATACCGCATAACATGGTTGTTTGCAGGGGCATCCTTTATTTCCTGGTGGCATGTTTCTGTTCTTTTCTCTTCTTCTTTTTTTTTCTTCTCTTTTTGCGGGGAGTCTCCCCACACCCAAATGTTCAAGGCCACCGACCAGTCTTGGGAACCCTTCTGCTTTTGGAAAGTCCCATCTGCACAATCACTATGACCCAGCAATCTGAATCAATGGATCCCGAAGGGTGGTTTCCCTTTACCGAGAGGGGGTCCATTTGGAGAATTCCTTGAAAGAATCAATGCTGCAACCTTAGATGGGTGCTTGAAAGTCCAAGCTGATAAAGATGCTGCGGGTCCCGCATTTCCTCACCCTGGCTTCTTCTGGTTGGCAGCTTGGATTGACGGAACAAGGTTTTCTTTTTGTTTTTGAAACCAAGTCGTAAGTCACATTGGGTTGGCGACCAAGAAAACCACAAGGAGCGCATGCCGCCAGGCGGCCCCCCAACTTGACGAGTAGCCAAGGAAGCGTGACACGAAGCTCAAAATGGTCCCCCTTCCAAAAAAGAGATAAATTTTGGTGTCCCTTTCAAAGCATCAACAAGAGGGGTACCATTACAGGATCATCCGCCTTGGTCGAAATGAGCATGGA
Source organism: Effrenium voratum (assembly GCA_963377175.1). Lineage (NCBI taxonomy): Eukaryota > Dinophyceae > Suessiales > Symbiodiniaceae > Effrenium > Effrenium voratum. The sequence continues at coordinate 21,954 of CAUJNA010000492.1, read as the reverse complement.
CAATGGGACCCCAACGTCCCTGCCCTGGAAGAAACGGGCAAAGACGTAGAGGAGGTAACACCATTTGAGAGGGTTCTGGACAGGTTCCCCACAAGCGGTTGGTTTGCCTGGCTGCACAAGGCTGTCGAATGGGGTCAGCAAATTCGGGGACCCTTCCCCCTCATTTCCCTGCGCCAAAAGGGCGCAAGCTAACCAGCAAAAGGAGCTATATACACCCGTTTTTGGGGGGCAACGTGCCCCCCACGATCACGATCCGAACGCCAGCTGTGGGCCGTGGCGAGCCAGGACGTGGTGTCCGAGGTGATCGAGCGCAACAAGCAGCGGCATCCGGGGGTTCAGTTCCTGGCGCAGGAACTGCAGAGCTGGGTGAAAGGCGATTTTTGCTGCAGCACACCTGCACAAGTAAGAAGGCCACTTGGATCGTCTCTTGTTTGTGTTGGTGTTTTGCAGGGTACCCTGTTTGGGATGAATTTTGAAGGCAAGGGTTCGCTCATTTGGAGACAGGCCCGTGTTGCAGCACCAAAGCCTGAAAGACCAATCCTGAAGGCTGCGGTTGCGTAGCTGCTGGGTCAAAACCAATGGTACCATTTTGGTTGGTAGGTCCACCACCCATTTTAGAACCTATTTTAGTGGTTGGATTGGGATGTTCACTGGGGGCTAACCGGGATTTTGACCCACAGCCACGTGTCCCAGGGGGGAGGATGAGTTTTGGCGGCGCCAAAGGGCCGATGCGCGGGGACTCGCCGGGATGGACCGGTGAAGGCGCAGCTCCGCCGCAACTCGTATGAGCCACAAGTCCATGTTCAAATCCGTTCAGCCACGGTCATCTTTGGTCACGGAATGAGCAGCCGGTACCCGAAGATGAGCCCACACTGAATTGCCCATGTAGAGGGGCGCTGATCGATTGTGGCGCAGAGGCGGGTGAAACCCGTTGATCGGGCTGCTCAAGGGTCTTGGAGGATTTCTGACCAGCCCCTTGGGCTATTGGGAGTTGTTTGGTCCCGCACTGGGTGTCAAGAACGTGTAGCTAAGCAAACTCTCAAGCGTCCTCCAACATGAAATATTAGCACAAAACTGTTGGATGCCCATCATATGTTGGTACCGCAACAGAATATGCTGGGCAGTCATAATGGCACTCAATCAAGCAACAGACTTCTTCTCACTACCGATCGAGCACGAAGACAGACAGACCGACAGACAGACAGACAGACAGAGAGAGTAAGAGAGAGAGACAGACAGACAGATAGACAGACAGACAGACAGAGAGAGTAAGAGAGAGAGACAGACAGACAGATAGACAGACAGACTGACAGACAGAGAGAGAGAGAGAGAGAGAGACAGACAGACAGGCAGGCAGGCAGGCAGACAGACAGACACAGACACACAGACACACAGACACACAGACACACAGACACACACACACAGGCAGACAGAGACAGAGACAGAGACCGAGACAGAGACAGAGACAGAGACAGAGACAGAGACAGAGACAGAGACAGAGCAGAGATAGAGAGACAGAGACAGAGACAGAGGCAGAGACAGAGACAGAGATGGAGACAGAGACAGAGACAGAGGCAAAGACACACATACAGAGAGACACACGCTCACAGAGAGACACGCACACAGAGAGACACATGCGCACAGAGAGACACACACACACACACACGCGCATGAGGTTGGTAGTGAGGGTCGAAGCAATCTCCCGTTTGCCGTCCATATGTTGTAGCCTTTGGAGAGACGAAGTCAGGCACTTGTCTTCGTGCACGCGATGTGCCTGTCTGCTGTGCCACACAAGACGTCCAAGTACAGGGAGGTAGGAGGGTCAATGCCTGCGCGCGCCAAACATAAACACGTTCTTGTTCTAGTCGCACAAGCAAGAAGCTAAACCGAACTACACAGGGGACGAACTGCAACAAGCAAAACGAGACGACTAAGCAATATTTGGTGGCGGCAA
>CAUJNA010000492.1:10000-15000 GCA_963377175.1 Effrenium voratum | reverse complement strand
GAGGCCAGAGGCATGCTAGAAGCATGACTTGATTTGGGTTCAAAAGTACTAGAACCCCAGTTGAATGATTTAGGACCTGATACTTTCGCCCCTTTTTTTGTGAGGGGGGGGGGGAATGAGGCTGGGCCTTGCTCTCTATGAGTGGGCAACTCCCTTTCCGGAGAGGCGTTTTTTTTTGCTCGAGAGGGGTCAAAGGATGAGGTCCCTGTTCTGAGGCAAACCCAGTTCTGAGGCAAACCCAGTTCTTGGTGATTTCCATTGAAGGAAAAGCCAACTACTTTCCATTCGGCTGAGATGGCATGTTCTTGTGAACGAGAATGTTCCCTGGCTGCCTCCTAGTGCTTGACTTTTATCTCCCCTACCTCAGCTTTGCTTTCCTTCGCCTTTCTTTTTTCCCGCACGTTTGTGTCCCCTTTGCTTTACCTCCGGCTTTTCCTTTCTTGCAACATGGCTCCGACTCGCGGGTCCCAAATGCTGAGCGAGGCACCCCGCGTATGGAATGGTCCAAGTTCGCTAATTACCTTGTTCGACAGAGGATTCCCGTTCCTGGCAACCAAGCATTTGCGTCCAAATGTGTTCCCATGGGACGCTTGAAGAAAATACAAAGAAGGTAACCGGATCCGTAAGTTGAGAGACTCACTTCCTGAGTTCCTAGAATTTAGTCCCTTTTGGGAAGACCATGTTAGTGGTAGATAAAACGTTTGGACTTTCATTGTCCAATCCAGGAAGTGCGGAGACAAAGCTATACGTTGCTCAGGACATACATCAAGTATGACTACGAGCTTCCTCCCTTCTCTTTGCGGAAGGTTGTTCGGGTGGTTGAGTACCAGGGCTTGCAGACGTGGGCCCGGCATGCTTGCCGGCAATTACTTGCCGGCAGAGATGACACGATATTTTATCAGCATGTGGGGTGTTTCCGAAAAACCTACGCTATTTGCAGGGATTTGACATTTGGGTATGGGCCAACATTAAACCGCCAGGATATGGACCGCAGGTTTAGTCCTTGGTTTCATTTACCGGGGAAGCCCATTTTGGTACCCATTGTTGAGCCACAGCCATTTCACCAAATGCAGCCTGGCCCTTGTAGGCAACACCCGTGCTCTCCAAACAGCCTGGGGTCAGGGGCTTGGATACTGGTTCGGATGTTTGGCCCCATGTTTTTGTTGCCCAGCCCATCATTGATCATTGGCCTCTTTAAATGCCATGGGTGCCAGCTACATCCAGGTGTTTTACCTTAGAGGGAGCAATGGCCAGGTGCTTCGCACTCTTCGAGCTGAACAACTGAGAGGTGCAAGCGGTCGAGCCCCGAGGTGGGAGAGGAATTGTTTTTCGGCTCGAGTTGGGGGGTTCAACGAGTCGAAGCCTTCAGGGGATGGACATCATCACCATCATCATCATCATCATCACCATCATCATCACCATTATCATCATCATCATCATCATCATCAACATCAACATCACCATCGTCAAAATTATCATCAACATCGTCAACATGAACATCATCACCATCATCATCATCATTAACAACATCATCACCATTATCAACATCAACGTCGACATCACCATCATCATCGACATCATCAAAGTCATCGCCATCGACATCCTCATCGGCAACATCAATATCATCATCATTAACTTCATCACCATCATCATCAACATCATCACCGTCATCATCATCATCATCAACATCATCATCATCATCATCAACATGGTCAACATAATCATCATCATCGTCATCATCATGACCATCATCATCAACATCGTCATCATCGCTACCAACAACACCGCCATCACCACCAGCGCGCAGTCGCACGGTCACGCAGCAAGAGGCGAACGTAACTGCCCCACCCCACCCCCCCCCCCCCCAGCCCCAATACGCAGTTGCGCCGCCACGCAGTAAGCGGCGATCGCAATTCCAGGAGGCTCCGATTCGCAAGTTACTTAGGCCGTATGAGCTAAGGAGGTTTTTTGTGTCGCGAGGACAAGATAACTCAGAGCTTGGAAATTTCACGAGTTTTCACGGCTTTTTCACGGAGTAGTAGCGGCCTTTCAGTTTCCCGCGCGAGTTATTACGGCCGTTAGACCGAGCTTTCACCGCTTTACAGGGGCCAACGAGCGCAAGTCGCCGAGGACATCTTAGCTCACAAAGCCAAGGTAACTTGGGACTCGGAGCCTCCTGGTTGCCCCCTTCCCCCAGCCCCAGGGCGCAGTTGCACGGGCACGCAGCAAGAGGCGAACGCAACTGCCCCACCCCACCCCCCCCACCACCCCACGGGTGCCGCAGGATAGCCCCCCCATGTGTTCGAAAATGACCCACTCTGTGGTCGAAAATGATCCAAAATCGGTGTTCGAAAATGATCCCCCTCCCCATCTGGGCAGCAAGCAGTTCTCGACCCACCCCGAGTTGGACGTCACGCCTCTTGAATGACCGCTGCTTTGAAAGCAAGCGGGACGAGGATCCTCGTAGTCAGCATTGTTTGTTGCGCAGAGATCCTCAGCTAAAGACATGCAGTATGAAATCTTAACCAAATAGAACTATTAAAAAGGATGACAATATGTGATGGAAAGCAGAATGTAAGAAAGCAAAAAGAAAAACTGCAACCTCCTGAGTGTTGCATCCATTCTATTTGGGATTACGTGCTTTTCAATGGTGGAGAGGCTTGAATGCGAAGGAGAAGGATGGATGGGGATGGAATATGGAACGGTCATTATGTTATTTGCCTATCATTTAGACCACAATCACTGAAGCATCAAGACAAGATGCAGGGTTTATGCCTGTTCCATCGAACTTGACAAATCACATGCCATGCTACACAACAAGACACTATCGCATATCGCGTTAAGGTAAGCAAGAGCCAATGCTGGCATTGCAGCTTGTGCACTGAACCATGTTTGTTTATATCTTCTTGGATTGCGCGACCTTTCTACACCTAGGTATTTCATGTTCATCAGCTGCGATTCGGTGTTTCATGAACACACTCCAGGATCCAACACAGCTGCTGGTAATTTGTTGGGCGGCAACCCGAAAACTGAAATCGGTGGGCCGTACGGTGCGAATGACAGATAGCAGGCATGCCAACAACTGGCCTGTGACATGATGTGTAGTTGTTCTTTTTCAACTCGATTTCAAAAAAAACCACCATTGAGCCAGTCTTAAGGCCCCCTAGGCCCCCTATTCTGGCACAGACCCAGAAAGACTCATAGACCGCGGCCGGCCCCTTTTCCACGCCAGGTGGGAGCTCGCAGCCTGCGGGGAAACGTTTCCGACAAGCCGAGGGGTACAGCCTCCGGGAATTCCCAGCGCGGCCACGAATTTCTCACACTGAGCTGAGCTCATTCAATCAGTTTGCTTTGCCGTTGAGCAGAAAACTCGGATGTGTGGCTCGCCGCGGCACTTCAGTTTTGCTTCTCCGGTTCCAGGGAGTTCTCGTCTCCCTCGCGGTGGGGCTCTTGGCCCGGCCGCGAAAGTGTCCGAAGCTTGGCTCAGAGACGCGCGCTGGCGCGCGCCTCGCGGAGTTCGGCCGGCCCGCAAAAAGCACCGCGGAGAGATGTGGCCATAAAATCAAAGCCTGTACCCCCAGTGAACATCCCAATTCCCACTAAAATAGGTTCTAAAATGGTTGGTGCGCCTACCCCAAAATGGGATCCCACTGGTTTTGACCCACAGCCATGTGTTTTGTCTTGTTGCGCGCTTATGAACGGCGGTCCTGGGCGCTTGGGAGCGATGACGAGGGGCATGGGTCCCACTGGTCCCATGGGTCCTTGGGAAGGCCCCGTCATGTCTCTGCAGCTTGGCTCACGCTGACCTGTGCCGTTGGCGCGTCTTGCGGTGCAAGTGGCGTGCAAAAAATACTTTCCCCGTTTTGGGAGAAATCAGAAAGCAAATAGAAGAAACTGGCCTCCCAAAATGAAGCCATCGCTTTCGCGAGTTTTTTTTCTGTCAACTTGTTGTACAGCTGGAAACTTTGCTTCCGAATTCCTGTACCCTGTGCACTTTAGTGGGTCGATTTTAAGGTTCTTAACAGGAAACCAAACGAAACCATCGCTTTCACGACAGGCCGTAATTGAGGACATAGTTGTGGCAGGCCCAGTGTCTGTTTGTTCTTCCAGCTTGCAGCAGCTTTCCACTGTTCGGCCAAGAGAGATTAACTGATCTAGCAGAACAACAACTGTGCAAACCAAAGCCTAGAACCACATTGTTTGTGGGTAAGACCTTCTTTTTTGGCTGATCTTTGAACTCTCCGGGGCTTTCCGCATGAAACCCACACAAAAAGTTCCACAATTCGCAGAGTCTTTCGACTTGAGCCACGGAGTTCTGCACTACGTTCCAACGTGGCAAGCAGGTCCAGAGTTTGGTTTCCTTCGAGCCCAAGCCTTGGGCCAAGGGGGCAAATCCCGACGGAAGACGCGGGTGATGCCATGGCCAGCCCAGGCCACGAGACCAATTGGGGAGGGGGGACATGGGGCCCAGGGGAGGGGTCCCCTTGGTATCTTTAGGTCAGGGCTGAAAAATTCAGCTTGGAATCCAATGGTTGGATTCAGAGTTTCAAGTTCACTGGTCAAGTCAAGTTGGCAAATGGTTGCAATCCACTGGTTTCAATCATTTGCCAGGAATTGAATGCCTCATCTGCGTTTCAAACAAACAGCAACGCCCTATGCCCATTGTTTGGGAGGATCTACATCAGAGATTTTCAGTGCTGTGATCTGACGGAAATTCCATTCCGTGCAATGTTTGGATGGGAGCTATACGACCCCTGTCAGAGACGCTAGAATTGCCGAGAATGGAACGACAGTTGGACAAACAAAACACGCAAACCATGCCAGGGCTTCAAAAAGGGAGAAGTTCGGACTTGAAGATCATGTATTCAAATTTGTGCCTTCTCAGTGAGCTACTAAATGTATTGTTCAACCTGTTTGAGCAAGGCTGAATCTTCCAAGGTCATGTGCTGGTTGAGCCATATTTGGTTGAGTGTGACACACGTCTTTCTCAAGCCACAGAC